>JAQOTM010000480.1:100951-172807 GCA_029168755.2 Tillandsia fasciculata | reverse complement strand
TGTTACGGAATTTGAGTTGGCGTATTTCGTGATTGTATTAAGTCTTGAAGATTGAAGATGAAGAAACTTTGGATCGTATACCTCAATCTCAAGAAAGAAGAATTCAAAAGGATCAGGTACGTTTAACTAAATAATTTTGATGATCCGAATACTTCTTATAGTGTAGAAACACCTGGAAGAGGTTTTAATTGCTTATTCATCAAAAACTGGACATGGGACATGTTCAGGATCCGGATCGTGGACTTTCAATCCGGATCCCGAAAGGTGTTCGTTCATACATTGCTGCAATCCGGATCACAGCTTGTACAATCCGGATCCCGAATGGGATGTTTTGTGAAAATGTATGAACGATCCGGATCGTGGATTATGATCCGGATCCCGAACAGGTGATTTTCTGGAAACTGCATTCTGTGCGTCTGCGATCCGGATCGTGGCTTATACAATCCGGATCGCCGTCGGTAAAACTTTCCAGAAAAGTTTGTTTTTGATCCGAATATTCTTCCTAGGGTTTCTAACCTATAAATAAACCCTATGGTCATTTTCTAGGGAATCCAAATAGAGCCGTCATTTTCACATATCATTTTATACGGCCTTAGATCCACATATAGAGAAGAAAGGAAATCAATAGAAATGATTCTATGTTTTCTTCATCTATATTGATTAGTTTGATTCTAGGTTTTCATACTCACATCTTGAGTTGAATCAAACTAATGAATACTTAGATGGTATTTCCGATCTACTCTTGATCTAAGTATTCGGCGGATCATCACCACCCAAACAAACAACGATTTACCCCAAAATCGGCGCGTGGACTCGCGTGGCCTTGTGGATTCAAGGTGTTATCGCTTTCGTGGATTCGGAGCGAGGTGCGTTCGTGGATTCGAAGCGTACCATTGGGTGAAGACCGTGGATTCGGTTGGACGTCGTGGACTCGACGTTGGACGCTGTGGATTCAGCGTTGGGCGCGGATCGTGGATTCGAGAAGCGTCGTGGAGCGAGCGGGAAGATCGACTAGGGGCGTATGGTAAAAGGTTGAGTCGTCTGTGAGTACGTTATATCACCTTGTACGTGTGTTAACTCTAGTGGATTTCGCCGTGTTATCGGTCCCGTGGTTTTTTACTCCGGTTTGGAGTTTTCCACGTAAAAATCTTGTGTGTTCTTTTATTTTTCCGCATTGGGTTTTATCGCACAATGATTTTTTGAGTGTTTATTGTTTACACCTATTCACCCCCCTCTAGGTGTTTTTTCCCCTATTAGATCCTTATTAACCTAAACCCAACAAGTGGTATCAGAGCGGGAATAGGGTTGTAAACAATGGTTGAAGGTGGAAACATCAATCGACCCCCTTTCTTTGATGGAACTAATTATGCGTACTGGAAAGTACGGATGAAAGCTTTCTTAATTTCCATCGACGAAAGGGTGTGGCAATCAATTGAATTAGGATGGTCTAATCCAACTGAAATTTTAGATGATGTTCGCACCTTAAAACCTAGGTCGAAATGGACCAAGGAAGAGATAGACTTATCTTCTTACAATGGCAAAGGGATTAATGCTCTATTTAATGCTTTGTCACAAACTGAGTTCTCTCGCGTCTCGGCATGTGAGACTGCGAAAGAAATCTGGGATGTTCTTCAAGTTACGCATGAGGGAACTAACTTAGTGAAGATTCAGAAACTGCAAATGCTCACGAGCAAGTTTGACTCTATCTCTATGGCAGAGAATGAATCCTTCACTGACTATTACACACGATTGCAAGACATCGTGAACTCATGTGCTAACTTGGGAGAGAAGATTCCAGAATTTAAAGTTGTAAGAAAAATTCTAAGAACTCTTCCTGAACGATTTCGCCCGAAGGTTGCAGCCATTGAAACAATTAAACACCCGGACGAAATGCGTGTAGAAGAATTAGTAGGTGCTTTACAAACTTATGAAATGACTTTTCCTACTAACTATTCTTCTGGAAAGGCATCCTCTTCTAAGTCTTCAGGTTACGCATTGAAATCAACTAAAGAAGAAGACGCGGATTCATCCTCCTCGGACGACGACGAGAACATTTCTATGGAGGACTTTGAGAAGCAGCTCGCTCTCTTGACAAGGAAGTTTCGCCGCAACTTTCGAAGGGGAAATTCAAGCAAAACTCAATCCTTCGGAAAGTCAAAGAAAGGCAAGGGTCCTTCAAGTTACAAGTCAAGAAGCCAAGAGAACTTCTCAAAGGATAAGAAAAGTTCTGAGGGACAAGTTCAGTGTTTCAAATGTCGAGGCTACGGCCACATAGCAACGGAATGTCCCAACAAGAATCCGGCAAAGAAGAAGGCGATGCAAGTAGTTACTTGGGATGACAACTCCACGTCAAATGAGTCATCGTCAAGTGATGAAGAAGACAACGCGACAGCTTTCCACGCGTCCACTACATCTTCTCCCTTCATGTGCTTAATGGCAAGTACATCCGACTCACTGTCCAACTCCACTGTGGAAAAGATTGCAACGGACGATGAGTCAGATAATTCGGAAGGTGAAGATTTTGTTTTAGCCTACCATAAGCTTTTGAGGGATTCAAAGAAACTGGCTAAACAAAACAAGGGGTTGAAAGAGAGATTACTGGATCTTGAAGATGAAGTAAAAAGAGTAACCTCTATCTCAACCGATCTTGAAGTGGAAAGGGACAATCTGATTAAGACAAATGTTTCCCTTCAAGAGTCCAATGAGCATTTCGAGAAGAGTTATGTAGACATGGTGAACAAAGCGAATTACTTCTTGAAGCTCAACGGCGAGGCCCGACAGGAAAAATTGGAAATGACGGAGACCATACGCCAACTAAAGGATGACTTACAGAGATTTTCTTCTGGAAGGAGTAAGTTGGACAGACTTCTTGGTCTCGGTCAAAGAAACAAGTTCGGCCTCGGATACACTCAAACTGGAGACATTCCAAGTTCGAGTGGTACGGTATTTGTGCCTCCGTCGGTATCTCCTCCTCCGACACCGGTGTTCACGCCAAGCAACGACAACGAACCTACTACATCTTCTTCGGAATCGACAAGATCCAAGGTATGTTTTCGTTGTGGCATTTCAGGGCACATCAGAAGAAACTGCAAGACTGGAGCCAAACGCACACCTCAAGAACATCTTGCAACAACTACCAAAAGGGCTATTCCTCGGAAAACAACTCCAATCAAATTGACGGAAAAGAGCCTTGGTAGTACACCGCTCAAGACGACATCATCAAGGAGCAGCAATTCTTCAAGCAAGACGCTCTCACCTAGGAAATCAACTTCACGACCATTACCGACGCACTCCAAAAAGGTTTGGGTGCGCAAAGGTGAAATCTTTCCCTGTCTTGCTACCAATGTTTCTTTGCATGCATATGATAGTTCGTCTTGGTACCTGGATAGCGGGTGTTCCCGTCATATGACCGGCGATAAAAACTGTTTTCAAACATTTGAGAAAAACTCCGGAGGACTTGTTGTTTTCGGAGATGGCCGGTCTTCCAAAATTGTTGGAAAGGGAACGGTAGCTATTCCAGATGGCCCGGTTCTAGATAATGTATTATTTGTTCATGGCCTAAAGACTAACCTCATAAGCATAAGTCAACTGTGTGATAGTGGTTATTCAGTTAATTTTTCATCTGATAAATGCACTGTAACTGACTTGAACCATGCTTTCTTTTTAAAGGGGGTTAGATCAGAAAACAACTGTTATGTAGTTCCTTCTAAGATTTCTGAAAAATGTAACCTAGCATCTTTGAAAAACGAAACACTTTGGCATGAAAGGCTAGGTCACATAAACTTTAAGGAACTTGCTAGAATTTCAAATAAAGATGTGGTCAAAGGGGTTCCGAAACTTTCTTTTGAACAAAACCTTGTGTGTGGCGGTTGCCAAAAGGGAAAACAGTCTAGGACTGCACACAAGAATTTGAACCACATAGGTACAAAACGGCCTTTGGAACTTTTGCATATGGACTTAATGGGGCCAACTCGTCAACCATCTCTGGGAGGTAAATGGTATATTTTTTTGTTGGTTGATGATTTTTCTAGATATACTTGGGTAGCCTTTCTAAAAGAAAAAGCTGATACTTTTGATTCTTTTCTCGAAATCTGTAATCGTATTATGATTGAAAAGAATGAAAGGATTACTCGAGTAAGGAGTGATAGAGGTGGGGAATTCATAAATTCCAAATTCATTGATTTTTGCTCTTCTAATGGCATTAAACATGAATTCTCTGCACCTTACACACCTCAACAAAATGGTGTAGTCGAGCGCAAGAACAGGGTCGTACAGGAGATGGCTCGTGTTATGCTTCATAGCCGGAACCTTCCTTTATATTTTGGGCTGAAGCGGTGAACACGGCTGTCTATGTTATCAATCGAGTGTACTTGCGCCCGGGGACTTTTAATACACCATATGAACTATGGTTTAGTAGAAAACCTAATATCAAATATTTTCGCATTTTCGGGAGTCGGTGTTTCATTTTGCGTGATCGCGAAAATCTTGGTAAATTTGACTCTCGAAGTGACGAAGGGATTTTCTTAGGTTATTCTACAAACAGTAGAGCATATCGAGTTTTTAACTTGGAATCTAAGACGATTGTAGAATCGATAAATGTTAAGGTAGATGAAGCTTTTCATTTTGAATCTGAAAAATCTACCCTCGATATCTCTCTTGATGATGATACACCTGCTAATGCATCTTCTTCTAACAATTCTTTCGATAATAATGTTGATGCATCTAACGGTTCTTCAAGCTCATGTGATGTGCAGGAATCATCTCGTGTACCTCTGCCTACTCCTCTACCTCAAACGTTACGCATCTCCAAGGATCACCCTGAATCGAACATAATTGGAGATCCACAAGAAGGAGTTAGAACACGGAGACAATTGGTTTGCGGATTTGCATGCTATGTATCTCAAATCGAACCAAGGAATATTGATGAAGCTCTCCAAGATGATTATTGGATTAAAGCAATGCAGGAAGAGCTCCATCAATTCGAGCGAAACAAAGTCTGGGAACTGACGAAGCCTCCGAAGCAACACAATGTGATAGGTACCAAATGGATCTTCAAGAACAAGAAAAACGAAGAAGGTACTATCATCCGGAACAAAGCAAGGTTAGTTGCTCAAGGCTATTCTCAAGTAGAAGGTATAGACTTTGATGAAACCTTCGCCCCTGTAGCTAGACTCGAGTCCATTCGTATATTGTTTGCGATCGCTTGTCATTTCAAAATCAGATTATTTCAAATGGACGTTAAGAGCGCCTTTTTAAATGGATTTTTAAATGAGGAAGTTTATGTAGCTCAACCGAAAGGTTTTGTGGATCATAAACTACCTAACCATGTTTTTCGACTGAAAAAGGCTCTTTACGGTCTGAAACAAGCACCGCGAGCATGGTACGAAAGGTTGACAAAGCACCTTTTGGAAAAGGGCTACACTCGAGGGGGAGCTGACAGGACTCTCTTTGTGAAGCATTATCAAAACAATTTCATAGTTGCTCAAATCTATGTTGATGACATTGTTTTTGGAGCAACGAGAAATACTGATGCTTCTAAATTCGCGGAGACCATGGAAAGCGAATTTGAGATGTCCATGATGGGCGAATTGAATTATTTTCTTGGATTACAAGTTAAGCAGAACGATGAAGGAATTCACTTGTGTCAATCCAAGTATGCACTGGAGTTGGTCAAAAAGTTTGACCTTGAAAATTCGAAAGATTTTCCAACTCCAATGGGAACTAGCCATAAGGGACTTGGAAGTGAATCACAAAGTGAGAATGTAGACGAGAAACTGTACCGCAGTATGATTGGAAGTCTACTATATCTCACGGCTAGTCGCCCGGATATATCCTTCAGTGTTGGGATTTGTGCGAGATATCAATCAGCACCGAAGGAGGTTCACCTGAAAGCGGTGAAACGGATCATCCGGTATATCAAAGGTACAATCAATTTCGGAATTTGGTATCCTATGGGAACGACTTTGGATATTGTTGGATACTCAGATGCCGATTGGGCTGGATCGGTGGATGACCGGAAAAGCACGAGTGGTGCATGCTTCTATCTCGGCCACTGCCTTGTTGCATGGCACAGTAAGAAACAGAACTGCATAGCACTCTCGACTGCCGAAGCGGAGTACATTTCTGCAGGAAGTTGCTCAACCCAATTGATTTGGATGAAGAGCGTGTTGAGTGATTTCCGAATTTCAACATCTTCGGTAACCATTTTATGTGACAACACTAGTGCCATTAACATTTCTAAAAACCCTGTGTTGCACTCTAGAACAAAACATATTGAACTTAGATATCATTTTCTTAGAGAGCTAGTTGAATCAAACATTCTTCAACTGTCATATATTTCAACTGAAGATCAATTAGCCGACATCTTAACAAAACCGTTGGATCAAAAACGTTTCATTCACTTGCGAAAAGCAATTGGCATGCTTTCCTTGAAATAAACTCTTTTGAAACCTTTGCTTAGATTAGGTTTTGTTTTTGTTCTTGTTTTTGTTTTGTTCTTTATCTATGTTCTGTACATAGCACACTAATTGAGCATATATCATAATTGACTTTAATTGCATCCTTTTATGCATTTAGAAATTTATTATGTTTTTGATGTCATAATGTTTCAATGTTGCAATGATCATTTACGTTAATTAAACCATCTTTCTGTGATCAAAGTCAATTTCTCTCTCAATGATCTCTTGGTATAGTCATTATCATATTTGATTGCTTAGTCGAGTATGAATTCGAGATCAATGGTTTGGTTGAATACTTTATATATTAAATAATTGATAGCCAATTGAGGGGGAGTCAATGAAATGTGAAATGCTCAAAAGATGTGGAAAGAGTTACATCCCAATGAGGAGTGTGAAAACTACCACCACATGGAGAAAATGAAAGAAAAAGATACTCCATGAATGAAAAGCAAACTTTTGTTTGAAAAATTGTTGATAAAACTCATATTGAAATACTTGACTCAGTCGTATTTCATGGTTGGTATAAGGTGGGATTTTTGATTTAAGATGCTCAAAGAGCCACTCCTTCAACAGATTGTCTAGATATATTATTTAACTTATCTGGGATTTCAAACATCTATTGATCTTGGTACTTCATTTTCTTTACTGAAATTGATGATTTGATAAAGACATTACACATAGGATCAAGATAGATGTAATTGAAGTTGTTCAACTTTAAGTGTTTTAACTTTCGTAAATCTTCGTTTCATTTTTGGATATTATTGATAGATTTTTCATAATCTATTTCTTGTTGTGTGAAACGATGTCATTTGTTTAAAGTTGACATGATAATGTGCTTACATACTTTTTCTGGATTTTATTGTATTTTTCTTAATTTTTCTGAAGAAAAAGGTGTAGCCGATCCGGATCGTGGCAAGTGATCCGGATCCCGAACGCAGGATTTTTCCCGCGTGTGGCCGATCCGGATCACATTCTCGGCCGATCCGGATCACGGCTAGGGTTCTATATAGAAACTTTCAGATTCGAGATTTCTTTACCCTAATTTCTGGTTTTCAAGCTTCTAGAGTTTCTCTCTCTAGATTTCTTGCTTCCTGGTGCTTCAAAACTCAAAGTTCTTCGGATTCAAGTAAGTTTTCATGATCAAAACTCGGTTTTTCTCAGTTTTTATGGTTTTTCACCAAACGTGAGTTGAAAAGTTGGAATTTCTTCGTTTGTGAATGGTTTTTGATCAAATTTCTTTTGAAATAAGAACTCTGGGTCAATTAGTTTTACTTTTATGCTGGGATTTCACTTGATTAACGTATTTTTAGGCTTCGATTTCTAAAAATTCGGTTTTAGGGCATAAAAGAGGAATTTCTGTAAATCATGGATTTGATGTATTTTTAAAATTCTTTTTGGAAAACTAATTTGATTCTTGGCTTCTCTATATGATTATGATTGTCTAGGTACAATGTTTTCAAAATTTTCAAAATTGACAATTTTTCATATGTTCTTGAGTTGGTCTTCACAGGACACTTTCTTAAACTCAAAGCACTAGAATCAATGGCATTCTCGTGGTTGATCATCTTGCTGGTCGCAATGCTGCCTGGGGGTTCATCGGTTAAAGAAGAACCAGGCGTCTCAACTGGAGACAAACCGGAAGGAGCCAATGAAGACAGCTCGGATTACAATAGTGAAGAATGGGACGAATTCTTTAAGGATGTTCAAAGAAAAATTGATGAAGAAGAAAGGAAGTTCACCAAAGGGAAGAGACTTATGAAATCTGCCTCCACGACCATACAATATACAAGAAGGAAAAGTGTTCAAAGAAGTACAAGCCAGCAGAGTGGGCCTCTAACCAGAGCACGCTCACTTTCAGGAATTTTGCAAACTGGATCACCATGGACTGCAGGACCTGATGCACCATCTGCATCCAGACAGCGTTCATCTTATTCAAAGACACGGACAACTGAGACAGAGATATTGGAATCGATTCGTCAGGAACAACAAAGAATCTCTGCTACACATGAAAGAATATCGAGAGAGCTTCAGCAAATCTCCTCTGAACACAAGAAGATCAAGAAAAAATATTCAAACCTTAAGAACTTGCTTAAAGGGATTTTAAGCAAGCTGAGCTGTACTAGTTCTGACTCTTCAGATTGAGCAACAGAATTGGTCACCTTAGTTTGGGTTCTTAGTTCTCAGAACATTGTTTTTCTTTACTCCTTTAGTTTAGTTCTCAGTTTGTGCATATTTTTAGAACTCTATTTTTTTGTTACTCTCCTTACATATTGTAGCTCATGCTACGTTTTGGCTTGTTTTTGTGACAAAAACGGGGAGAGAGTTAGCGAGAACAATGATGAACTTTGAACAGTGATTGTGAATATCGATGATATCAAGGTAAGTATGAATCTCAACTCAACTTTGGTTTTCTTTTGTGATTTGTGACATGCTTCTATACTAACTATTCGACTAACTATTTGGGCATGTAATATGACTAACAAGTTGGTGTTGGACTAACATACTTTGACATTTGGTTTTCAACTGCTTAGAAGATATGTTGGTTTTAACTATGTTTCTTTCACATATCTGATTCTTTTAAATGTCATGGTGAGATCAAACTCTATCTCTGCACTTGGTTTTTCTATGTTCCAATTCTTGAGGTATCTAACGATTTTGTTTGTCAAGAATGTTTTCTGTGTGCAGAGGTTACAGATGTCTAAGTCTAGAGTCTGTCTTAGGAGTTTATCTCATGTTTTTAATTTCTGGAACTCTTTTGTAAATTTTTGTTGTATGGTGATAGCAACAAAAATATCTTTTTGAATTTTCTTTGTGGATCTGTGTTTTGTCACGAAACCGCCAAAGGGGGAGATTGTTACGGAATTTGAGTTGGCGTATTTCGTGATTGTATTAAGTCTTGAAGATTGAAGATGAAGAAACTTCGGATCGTATACCTCAATCTCAAGAAAGAAGAATTCAAAAGGATCAGGTACGTTTAACTAAATAATTTTGATGATCCGAATACTTCTTATAGTGTAGAAACACCTGGAAGAGGTTTTAATTGCTTATTCATCAAAAACTGGACATGGGACATGTTCAGGATCCGGATCGTGGACTTTCAATCCGGATCCCGAAAGGTGTTCGTTCATACATTGCTGCAATCCGGATCACAGCTTGTACAATCCGGATCCCGAATGGGATGTTTTGTGAAAATGTATGAACGATCCGGATCGTGGATTATGATCCGGATCCCGAACAGGTGATTTTCTGGAAACTGCATTCTGTGCGTCTGCGATCCGGATCGTGGCTTATACAATCCGGATCGCCGTCGGTAAAACTTTCCAGAAAAGTTTGTTTTTGATCCGAATATTCTTCCTAGGGTTTCTAACCTATAAATAAACCCTATGGTCATTTTCTAGGGAATCCAAATAGAGCCGTCATTTTCACATATCATTTTATACGGCCTTAGATCCACATATAGAGAAGAAAGGAAATCAATAGAAATGATTCTATGTTTCTTCATCTATATTGATTAGTTTGATTCTAGGTTTTCATACTCACATCTTGAGTTGAATCAAACTAATGAATACTTAGATGGTATTTCCGATCTACTCTTGATCTAAGTATTCGGCGGATCATCACCACCCAAACAAACAACGATTTACCCCAAAATCGGCGCGTGGACTCGCGTGGCCTTGTGGATTCAAGGTGTTATCGCTTTCGTGGATTCGGAGCGAGGTGCGTTCGTGGATTCGAAGCGTACCATTGGGTGAAGACCGTGGATTCGGTTGGACGTCGTGGACTCGACGTTGGACGCTGTGGATTCAGCGTTGGGCGCGGATCGTGGATTCGAGAAGCGTCGTGGAGCGAGCGGGAAGATCGACTAGGGGCGTATGGTAAAAGGTTGAGTCGTCTGTGAGTACGTTATATCACCTTGTACGTGTGTTAACTCTAGTGGATTTCGCCGTGTTATCGGTCCCGTGGTTTTTTACTCCGGTTTGGAGTTTTCCACGTAAAAATCTTGTGTGTTCTTTTATTTTTCCGCATTGGGTTTTATCGCACAATGATTTTTTGAGTGTTTATTGTTTACACCTATTCACCCCCCTCTAGGTGTTTTTTCCCCTATTAGATCCTTATTAACCTAAACCCATCAACTATTTCATCGCGAAACCCGTCAAAGTCCAAAACCGCTAACCAAAATCCAACAAAACCCAATCCTCAACCGGTAGCCCACTCGGGACGTCAATGGCTTAACTAAAAGGGCCCCGACGGCGAAAAGATGAGAAAAAGACCCGACGGCGCGCCCCCGACAATTTCGTCGAGGCGCGGAGCGTCGGCGAAATCGGCACCCAACATAATAAAATAGTGACCAAGAAAATCCCAAGTGGCCATGACAAGAAAACCGCGGAGATTGCGATCCTAACGGCGAAAACAGCGCTCAAAACGGTGGAAAAACGGACAAAAACGGAGCTACCGAACTTCGGGCTGTCGGGTGGTGCACAGGAGCAACCCTGGACCGGGTTTACGATGACAGGCGGCGGCAGCATGCGTCGGGTGCACGCAGGAAGCGTGCACCGCGCGTTTCGGGCCGGGCCGGTGCACGACCCGAGCGTGCACCGGGCTCACAGCTTCGGCCGCCGATACGTGCCGGGTGCACTCCTGGAGCGTGCACCGCGCACAAGCGGGCCGGGCCGGTGCACGGGTGAGGCGTGCACCGGGTCTGCAGCTCCCGCGCCGCGGGCGTGCGCCGAGTGCACGCCCCGGGCCGTGGACCACCCTGTACGGCAATGAACAGTAACCCTATTTTTTCGCGATTTCTTCTCCGTTTTCGCTCCCGTGGGACCCCGGCGACGACCCCGCGAACTTGGTAACGACGGCGGCGGCCTCCCGTTTAACAACGGCGGCGGCGGCCTCCCGTTAACCCACTATGTTCCAACGAAACACTCCCGAAAATTCCCAAAAAAAATACAAGATAATTCTAATGGCTAAACCAACGATCGACGAACAACCAAAACGTCGATCGGAAGCCCGATAAAAAGAAACCGACTAAAACAACCCTACAAGAACACGAAAAACCCCCAGTTAATTCTACGAAAGGGTTAACGACCACTAACCTCAATTTATTGGAAATAAAGAACCGATCTTGGTTCTCACGGCGTTGGAGATCCGGATCCGCTCCCCGTAGATGATGGCGTCTCGTTCTCCGGTCTCCGGACGTCAATCGGGGCGATCGGGTTCCTCCGCTTTCTCCCTCTTTCCTTCTTTTCTCCTCCGGTTAGGGTTTCCTTTTCCTTTCTCTCTTTTCCTTCCTCTTTTTTCCCAAACTAGGGTTTCGTTTGGTTTTCGGTACGCACGAAAGAGGAGGGTTTCAGAAGGCGGTATTTTAAAACTAGGGTTTCGTAATCTCTCTTTTTAACTTTACTTAACGAGGGGAAATTAATTAAATTATTTATTTTCTTTAATTATTTTCTTTTCGACTCGTACGTAAAAAGAAGATCCTTTTCCCCTATTTTGTCACCGAATAATTAATTAATTAATTAATTATCCCCTACGAGATAACCCACCTTATCTCCAACGGGTGCAAGATATTTTGCACGGATTTCGATGCACGACTAATCACCGCATCACTAAGAATCCTGTTCCGGGAGATCCCGACATCGGATTTTGGATCCGATTGTACCGCCGTTCATCATTTTTCGAGCTCTATCTCCGAAAAATACCCGCACCGCACGTTAGTCAACTCTAAAGAGCCCGATATTCTAATTCCCTCTAACTTACACTTTATTAGCAGGAGGGTAAAATAATACTAGAAAAGTCGTGTCATTACACCACTCACACTTTATAAAAAGTTTCGTCCTCGAAACTTAAACTCAGCCCTCGCTTAAACAATTCTGGGAAATCTTCCTTCATTTTCGTCTTAAGTCCCCAAGTCGCTTTGCGCCATGCCAGCCGCCGCATCAAGGTTTGGCAGTAACGCCAACCGGTATGCCACCGGGCCTACGCGCCCTAAATCCCAAATGTCGGATCGTCGATGCGAACCAACGATCCCAAAAGCTCGAACTATTAGAAATACGCAACCCATTTACTTAAGGCATTCGGTCGCACCGCCACAGATCCTGACCTGACTCATCCCCCCACCTGGACGTTGGATCTATTGTTGGGCCTTTTGCCATTAGGTCTATTGTGGACCGCAGCCCCACTCAACTTACTAGGCTCACCCAACTCAACTTGTGAGTCCCTTGGGTCTATTGTCACGAGGCAGGAAGTTGGACCTATTTAACCCTTAGCTAAATAGCCAACACATAAGACAACTAAGTCTTCACCTCCCTATTGGGCAGGAAGGTACGAAGTATTACTTCTAAGGGTTCTCCCGGGGTCGAGACCAACATTACTTTTCGCAGGAGGTCTTTCCTGCTACTACTTCCCTCGTAGCAGAAACGTCTGTTTTCCCCCGCCGGTTGCTGATGTTTCGCTTTCACCTGTTGGCACACCCAATATTGCACCACAAATTGTGTCACATTGCTCTTTCGATTTGGGCCACGAGAAGGTCTGCCACAGATCCTTGCACCTCTTTGTTCCTCCGGGATGCACGGTATAGGAGGTATTATATGCCTTTACTAGATTTTCTTCCCTCATTTCTAGCTCATCGGGCACACAAATTCGTCCCCGGCACCTTATTACATCATCTGAGTCAGTTGTAAAAACTCCGCCTTGCTCCGAGGACATTCTGTCTCGCACCAGTTGTAGTTGGCCGTCGGTCGATTGTCCTTTCAGAATTGTCACGCCCCGGGGGTTTAAATGCGCGGAAGAAGAGCCACCGATGCTCCCAAAAGAGTATAATTTTTTTTTTTTTTGAAACCCTTTACTCCCCGGCGCGTGCCCAGACCCGCCGCATATACAAATTTACTCTACAAACGGGCAGAGTCTCCTTTGTATATGCACGGCGTCCTGATTACATCACACATTCATCTCAAGCATTAACCACACTAATCGGGGTACAAACACATACAACATGCATTCCAAACTTTCCATCAACTTTTATACAAGGAGAAGGGCCGACTGATTTGAAAGGATAAATAATCGCAAGGTTTTAAAAGCGGCGCCCACACGACGCCATTATTTTTTGAAAACTGTTTCGAAACCACATAAATCCACATAGTTTTGGAAAACGGCACCCACCCGATGCCAACTTTTGTAAAGCCAGATTCGCAAACGATTTTATCTTTCTTTGTTTTTCATTGTTTAAAACGGCCAAGTAAGGAAAAGAATAATATTCAATGGCATAAATGAAAGGAAAGGCAACATCCACTTCGACCCCACGGGGGTGTCGCAATCCACAGCTAACTAACATGAATAATAAAATAAAGAGGGAAATAAAAGGAGTCACTGTGTCTGAAGTCGACCAATGTCAGAACAGCACTCTCGCGGCCTCACCGGTGCCCTAGCACTCGCCCCTGGACGAACCTGTCACGAAGTGGGAAGTCAGTGACTAGAAAAAGTATGATAAGCAAAAGGGACTAAGACATAGCAAACCACAATAACCGGAGCACTGTCCCTCTCATATATCGTCAGCTATAAACGCACCCTGTACCAAAACAACACCGGGCACCTTTCCCGATCACCTCCCGATCACCGCACCGAGCACCTACCCCGGTGTCCCCCGCCGAGCACCTGCCTCGGCATCACCGCTCACACCCCCCACCTACGAGGGCCCCCATTCCTAACGCCACCGTCGCGTGGGGTACACGGGTCAACGTACCACTTTTTCGGAAAAGCACACCCTTGCGGTGGCCAAACCGCCGGTGTGCGTGTAGCAAAACAAGAGCACATATATCGATAAATAAGTAAGATAATGCAACAGGGTTAGTCAGATAATCATAAATTCCACTTACTATGCACCTTGCCCCGTCATGTCATTCCTAATAAAATAAATCTATCCCCGAAATCCCCGGAGAAGTACCCACCTCGTATGTGTCGTCCAGAACCCGGTTCGTCCGTGACCGTGCGCCTGCTTCTTACAGTGTCTCGTACTCCTGAAGGACGCAAAGAGTGTGCCAAGACTAAGGGATTCGCACACTAACACCGACTCCCTACCGAAACCGACGACTGACGTGATCCCCGCACTCCGCGCGGCGGGGTTCCCCGTACGGCACCGGCCCGTGCAGCGCGTACTCCGTCTGCGCACCGCCCCAACGGCCCCAACCCGTTGCGGCGGCCCGACGGCGCATTTGCCGAGCAGCGCGCGTCCTGCAGGTGGCCCGCGCGGCCCCAGCCGGCGCGGCGCCCTCCCGCTGGCAGCGCCCGCGCAGCGCGCCTGCCGCGCGGTGCCCCGCCCGCGGGCGGCCCGCGCGGCACCCGTCCGCGCGGTGCCTGCCTGGGGGCGGGTGCCCGCGCAGCGCGCCTGCCGCGTGGCGCCCCGCCTGCAGGCGGCCCGCGCGGCCCCTGTCCGCGCGGTGCCTGCCTGCGGGCAGGCGCCCGCGCAGCGCGCCTACCGCGCGGCGCCCCGCCTGCGGGCGGCCCGCGCGGCACCTGTCCGCGCGGTGCCTGCCTGCGGGCGGGCGACCGCGCAGCGCGCCTGCCGCGCGGCGCCCCGCCTGCGGGCGGCCCGCGCGGCACCTGTCCGCGCGGTGCTGCCTGCCTGCGGGCGGGCGCCCGCGCAGCGCGCCTGCCGCGCCGCGCCCCGCCTACGGGCGGCCCGCGCGGCACCTGTCCGCGCGGTGCCTGCCTGCGGGCGGCTGCCCGCGCGGGCGCCCCGCCTGCGGGCAGCCCCGCGGCACTTGTCAGCGCAGCACGCCTGCCGCGCGGCGCCCCACCTCGGGCGGCCCCGCAGCGCGCCTGCCGCGCGGCGCCCCGCCTGCAGGCGGCCCGCGCGGCCCCTGTCCGCGCGGTGCCTGCCTGCGGCGGGCGCCCGCGCAGCGCGCCTGCCGCGCGGCGCCCCGCCTGCGGGCGGCCCGCGCGGCACCTGTCCACGCGGTGCCTGCCTGCGGGCGGGTGCCCGCGCAGCGCGCCTGCCGCGCGGCACCCCGCCTGCGGGCGGCCCGCGCGGCACCTGTCCGCGCGGTGCCTGCCTGCGGGCGGGTGCCCACGCGGCGCTCCTGCCGCGCGGCGCCCCGCCTGCGGGCGGCCCGCGCGGCACCTGTCCGCGCGGTGCCAGCCTGCGGGCGGGTGCCAGCGCGGCGCGCCACCTGTCCGCGCGGTGCCAGCCTCCGGGCGGGTGCCCGCGCGGCTTGCCTGCCGCGCGGCGCCCCGCCTGCGGGCGGCCCGCGCGGCCCCTGTCCACGCGGTGCCAGCCTGCGGGCGGTGCCCGCGCGGCACGCCTGCCGCGCGGCGCCCCACCTGCAGGCCGCCCGCGCCGCAGCGTCGACGGCGGCACCGGCGGCAGCGGCGGCGGCGGCCCCGATCACTCCCCAAAAACCAGAAAACGACCCCCTTACCGTAATCTACGAAAATCAAGAACTCCAAAATAAACCGTACCTTGATTTGCCAGGAAAAAGGGAGGAGAGGGATCGTCCGCTTTGTGTAGGGTTTAGGTTAAATAGGATCAAATAGGGGAAAAAACACCTAGAGGGGGGGTGAATAGGTGTAAACAATAAACACTCAAAAATCATTGTGCGATAAAACCCAATGCGGAAAAATAAAAGAACACACAAGATTTTTACGTGGAAAACTCCAAACCGGAGTAAAAAACCACGGGACCGATAACACGGCGAAATCCACTAGAGTTAACACACGTACAAGGTGATATAACGTACTCACAGACGACTCAACCTTTTACCATACGCCCCTAGTCGATCTTCTCCGCTCGCTCCGCAACGCTTCTCGAATCCACGATTTGCGCCGCCAACGCTGAATCCACAGCGTCCAACGTCGAATCCACGACGTCCGACCGAATCCACGGTCTTCACCCAATGGTACGCTTCGAATCCACGAACGCACCTCGCTCCGAATCCACGAAAGCGATAACACCTTGAATCCACAAGGCCACGCGAGTCCACGCGCCGATTTTGGGGTAAATCGTTGTTTGTTTGGGTGGTGATGATCCGCCGAATACTTAGATCAAGAGTAGATCGGAAATACCATCTAAGTATTCATTAGTTTGATTCAACTCAAGATATGAGTATGAAAATCCTAGAATCAAACTAATCAATATAGATGAAGAACCATTAAATAGATCTAATGATTTCCGTTCTTCTCTATATGTGGATCTAAGGCCGTATAAAATGATATTTGAAAATGACGGCTCTTTTTCCGATGTGTGGATTGCCCTAGAAATGAAAAGGAAGGGCTATTTATAGGTTAGAAACCCTAGGAAGAATATTCGGATCAAAAACAAACTTTTCTGGAAAGTTTTACGGGCGACGATCCGGACTGCGCAAGTCACGATCCGGATCGCTTACGCGTAGAGAGCAATTTCCAGAAAACCGCCTGTTCGGGATCCGGATCATAATCTACGATCCGGATCGTTCATACAGTTTTACCAGAACAATGTGTTCGGGATCCGGATTGAGATTCCACGATCCGGATCGTTCAAGCCAACAGGTAAAACTCATGTTCGGGATCCGGATCATCAAATGCCATGATCCGGATTGAACTAGTGTATGAACGAGCACCCTTCGGGATCCGGATCGAAACGACATGATCCGGATCCTGAACATGTCCCATGTCCAGTTTTTGATGAATATGCAGTTAAAACCTCTTCCGGGTGTTTCTACACTATAAGAAGTATTCGGATCATCACAAATTATTTAATTTAACGTACCTGATCCTTTTGAATTCTTCTTTCTTGAGATTGAGGTATTGATCCAGAGTTTCTTCATCTTCAATCTTCAAGACTTGAACTATTCACGAAATGCGCCAACTCAAATTCCGTAACAATCTCCCCCTTTGGCGGTTTCGTGACAAAACACAGATCCACAAAGAAAATTCAAAAAGGATATTTTTGTTGCTATCACCATACAACAAAAATTTACAAAAGAGTTCCATGAAAAATAAAAACATGAGACAAACTCCTAGAACAGACTCTAGACTTAGACATCTGTAACTTCTGCACACAGAAAACATTCTTGACAAACAAAATCGTTAGATACCTCAAGAATTGAAACATTGAAAACCAAATGCAGAATTAGAGTTTGATCTCATCATGACATTTGAAAGAATCAGATATGTGAAAGAACATAGTTAAAACCAACATATCATCTAAGCAATTGAAAACCAAATGTCAAAGTATGTTAGTCCAACATCAACTTGTTAGTCATATTACATGCCCAAATAGTTAGTCAAATAGTTAGTATAGAAGCATGTCACAATCCACAAAAGAAAACCCAAGTTGAGTTGAGATTCATACTTACCTTGATTCATTCACAGTCATTGTTCAGAGTTCATTGTTTTTCATTGTTCAGAGTTTATAACTCTTCAACTCTCACTCTCATTCTCTCCCCCTTTTTGTCACAAACAACGCCAAATAATTACATCACAGGGAGAGTTAGCAACATAAATACAAACCATAAGCCTGCAAAACAAAACACACATCAAACAAACAGAGAAAAATAAGAAAACAAAGGAAAATGATTAGATCATAGAGTCACTCCTGAGAGTCGGAGTCATCGGAAGTTGTGCAACCCATCTTTGCAAACAACTTCTTCACAAGTCTTTTCACCGAGGATACTGATTTAGTCAGGGTGACTTGCGAGGCTGTGATGATCTCCATCTCATTCTTCATGACATGAAGGTCGCCTTTCATCTCAGAAAATTCAGCGGATATGCGTTCTTGTTCATCCGAGAGCCGCTTCTGTTCTTTGAAGATGGAAGTGACTGAGGCATCGTCGTCAGAAGTGGATGGAGGTGCCTTATGTGTCGGTGGAATGGGGGCACTGGAAGAAGGTGCTTGAGGTCGAACTCGTTGACCAATTTGAGGATCATCCTGCTTTGTTGTCAGTGACTTGACAATTGTTGTCTCATTGATCGTCCCCAGACTGTACATGTACGAACTCGCTCTCGTATCCACCTTAAATTTCCGAAGGATGCGCATAATGATCATCGGATACGGCAGTCGCTCAGAAGGATGTGACTGCGCGATATATCGCGTCATCCTATTCCAGATGAGGTAAGGAATGTTCAGATTTGCTCCCATTGCTGCAGTTGGATTTCCAAGAAGAAAAAGAAAAAGTAATCTTTCCCATCGGACGATTTTCGTGTTCATGTTGGGAAGCACGTTGTAGCAGACAATAAAGTTCAAGTACTTGTACTCCTTCTTGAGTTCCCTGGAGTAAACTGAATTTCCGGCAGACGGAGTCTCCGAAGAGCAGGTTCCATCGACAACTATCCTCCACGATTTGTGTGTGAAGACCTGAGTCTTCAAGTAGTGTAGTCCATCTGAGATGGCATTCATGTTGAGCACCTCTCCAATCAGTTGGGGAGTGACTTTAATTTTGGTACCTTTTACAAAGGTCTGAAATTCTCGGCGTCCAGAAACTTCATCGATAAGACTCGCTGCATTCTGATAGAAGATCCGAACTGAGTGTGGACAAAATCCAGTCTTCTCAGGAAAGTTGCAGATCGGACCAAGACCAACTCGATCAAACAGAGCTCCGAACTCTGCAGATCTATCCCTCATTTGTTGTACATTCACGTGGCGCTCTCCTATGCATTCCCTCTTTTCAAACTCTTTGATTCGTGTGGAGCTAACGAATCCCTGAGATGGTGGTAGGTCGGCTGAAGGTTCATTAATTGAAATCCCTTGTGCACCACTTCTTTTCCTTGCCAAGGTTTTCATTCTTTTTCCGGTAGACTCCATTGGCGCCTTTCCTTTTTCAGCTGCAGGAGCTTTCCCTTTTACAGCAGTTGGGGCAGCCCCTTCAATGTCAAGGTTGTCCCAGTCAATCGACTCCGTTTCCGATTCAGTATCGGAGTCGGCCTTAGCTCTCTTTGTTCTTTTGCTTCTCTTCGGCTTTGCAGAGTCCTTCACATGGACCATGGCAGTGAGCAGGAAAATCATCCAGGTGATCACCATTTCTGTCAGTGCTTTGAGATTAAACGAGAGTGTCCTGTGAAAACCAACTCAAGAACATATGAAAAATTGTCAAATTTTGAAAAATCTTAACACATTGTACCTAGACAATCATAATCATATAGAGAAGCTAAGAATCAAATTAGTTTTCCAAAAAGAATGTTAAAAATAGATCAATTTCATGTTTTACACAAATTCCTCTTTTATGCCCTAAAACCGAATTTTTAGAAATCGAAGGCTAAAAACTCGTTAATCATGCAAAAACCCAGCATAAAAGCAAAACTAATAGATCCAGAGTTCTTATTTAAAAAAAAAGTTTGATCAAAAACCGTTCACAAACGAAGAAAATCCATCTTTTCTGCTCGCGTTTGATGAAAAAACCTAAAAACTGTGAAAAACCGAGTTTTGATCATGAAAACTTACTTGAATCCGAAGAAGCTTGAGTTTTGAAGCACTAGGAAGCAAGAGATCTAGAAAGAGAAACTCTAGAAGCTTGGAAATCAGAAATTTTGGTAAAGAAATCTTGAATCTGAAGGTTTCTATAAGAAGCCCTAGCCGCGATCCGGATCGGTCGTGAATGAGATCCGGATCGGCCACACACAGGGAAAATCCTGCATTCGGGATCCGGATCACTTTGCCACGATCCGGATCGCCTACACCTTTTTCTCCAGAAAAGTAAAAAAAATACAATAAACTCCAGAAAAAGTATGTAAGCATTTTATCATGTCAACTTTAAACAAATGACATCGTTTCACACAACAAGAAATAGATTATGAAAAATCTATCAATAATATCCAAAAATGAAACGAAGATTTACGAAAGTTAAACACTTAAAGTTGAACAAACTCAATTACATCTATCTTGATCCTATGTGTAATGTCTTTATCAAATCATCAATTTCAGTAAAGAAAATGAAGTACCAAGATCAATAGATGTTTGAAATCCCAGATAAGTTAAATAATATATCTAGACAATCTGTTGAAGGAGTGGCTCTTTGAGCATCTTTTACTAAAAATCCCACCTTATACCAACCATGAAATACGACTGAGTCAAGTATTTCAATATGAGTTTCATCAACAATTTTCAAAACAAAAAGTTTGCTTTTCATTCATGGAGTTTCTTTTTCTTTCATTTTCTCCATGTGGTGGTAGTTTTCACACTCCTCACTGGGATGTAACTCTTTCCACATCTTTTGAGCATTTCAGATTTCATTGACTCCCCCTCAATTGGCTATCAATTATTTAATATATAAGGTATTCAACCAACCCACTGATCTCGAATTCATACTCAACTAAGCAATCAAATATGATAATGACTATACCAAGAGATCATTGAGAGAGAAATTGACTTTGATCACTTAGAAGATGGTTTAAATAACGTAAATGATCATTGCAACATTGAGATATTATGACATCAAGGACATAATAAATTTCTAAATGCATGTCAAGGTGCAAGTAAAGTCAATTATGAAATGTGCTCAATTAGTGTGCTATGTACAAAACATAGATAAAGAACAAAACAAATACAAAGAACAAAAACAAAACCTAATCTAAGCAAAAGTTTCAAAAGAGGTTATTTCAAGGAAAGCATGCCAATTGCTTTACGCAAGTGAATAAAACGTTTTTGATCCAAAGGTTTTGTCAAGATGTCAGCTAATTGATCTTCAGTTGAAATATATGACAGTTGAAGAATGTTTGATTCAACTAGCTCTCTAAGAAAATGATATCTAAGTTCAATATGTTTTGTTCTAGAGTGCAACACAGGGTTTTTAGAAATGTTAATGGCACTAGTGTTGTCACATAAAATGGTTACCGAAGATGTTGAAATTCGGAAATCACTCAACACGCTCTTCATCCAAATCAATTGGGTTGAGCAACTTCCTGCAGAAATGTACTCCGCTTCGGCAGTCGAGAGTGCTATGCAGTTCTGTTTCTTACTGTGCCATGCAACAAGGCAGTGGCCTAGATAGAAGCATGCACCACTCGTGCTTTTCCGGTCATCCACTGATCCAGCCCAATCGGCATCTGAGTATCCAACAATATCCAAAGTCGTTCCCATGGGATACCAAATTCCGAAACTGATTGTACCTTTGATATACCGGATGATCCGTTTCACCGCTTTCAGGTGAACCTCCTTCGGTGCTGATTGATATCTCGCACAAATCCCCACACTGAAGGATATATCCGGGCGACTAGCCGTGAGATATAGTAGACTTCCAATCATACTCCGGTACAGTTTCTCGTCTACATTCTCACATTGTGATTCACTTCCAAGTCCCTTATGGCTAGTTCCCATTGGAGTTGGAAAATCTTTCGAATTTTCAAGGTCAAACTTTTTGACCAACTCCAGTGCATACTTGGATTGACACAAGTGAATTCCTTCATCGTTCTGCTTAACTTGTAATCCAAGAAAGTAATTCAACTCGCCCATCATGGACATCTCAAATTCGCTTTCCATGGTCTCCGCGAATTTAGAAGCATCAGTATTTCTTGTTGCTCCAAAAACAATGTCATCAACATAAATTTGAGCAACTATGAAATCATTTTGATAATGCTTCACAAAGAGAGTCCTGTCAGCTCCCCCTCGAGTGTAGCCCTTTTCCAAAAGGTGCTTTGTCAACCTTTCGTACCATGCTCGCGGTGCTTGTTTCAGACCGTAAAGAGCCTTTTTCAGTCGAAAAACATGGTTAGGTAGTTTATGATCCACAAAACCTTTCGGTTGAGCTACATAAACTTCCTCATTTAAAAATCCATTTAAAAAGGCGCTCTTAACGTCCATTTGAAATAATTTGATTTTAAAATGACAAGCAATAGCAAACAGTATACGAATGGACTCGAGTCTAGCTACTGGGGCGAAGGTTTCATCAAAGTCTATACCTTCTACTTGAGAATAGCCTTGAGCAACTAACCTTGCTTTGTTCCGGATGATAGTACCTTCTTCGTTTTTCTTGTTCTTGAAGATCCATTTGGTACCTATCACATTGTGTTGCTTCGGAGGCTTTGTCAGTTCCCAGACTTTGTTTCGCTCGAATTGATGAAGCTCTTCCTGCATTGCTTTAATCCAATAATCATCTTGGAGAGCTTCATCAACATTCCTTGGTTCGATTTGAGATACATAGCATGCAAATCCACAAACCAATTGTCTCCGTGTTCTAACTCCTTCTTGTGGATCTCCAATTATGTTCGACTCAGGGTGATCCTTGGAGATGCGTAACGTCTGAGGTAGAGGAGTAGGCGGAGGTACACGAGATGATTCCTGCACATCACATGAGCTTGAAGAACCGTTAGATGCATCAATATTATTATCGAAAGAATTGTTAGAAGAAGATGCATTAGCAGGTGAATCATCATCAATAGAGATATCGAGGGTAGATTTTTCTGATTCAAAGTGAAAAGCCTCATCTACCTTAACATTAATCGATTCTACGATCGTCTTAGATTCTAAGTTAAAGACTCGATATGCTCTGCTGTTTGTAGAATAACCTAAGAAAATCCCTTCGTCACTTCGAGAGTCAAATTTTCCAAGGTTTTCACGATCACGTAAGATAAAACATCGACTCCCGAAAATGCGAAAATACTTGATGTTAGGTTTTCTACAAAACCAAAGTTCATATGGTGTATTAAAAGTCCCCGGGCGCAAATACACTCGATTGATAACATAGACAGCCGTGTTCACCGCTTCAGCCCAAAAATATAACGGTAAGTTCCGGCTATGAAGCATAACACGAGCCATCTCCTGTACGACCCTGTTTTTGCGCTCGACTACACCATTTTGTTGAGGTGTGTAAGGTGCGGAGAATTCATGTTTAATTCCATTTGAAACACAGAAATCAATGAATCTAGAGTTAATGAATTCACCACCTCTATCACTCCTCACTCGAGTAATCCTTTCATTCTTTTCTATCATAATACGATTGCAGATTTCGAGAAAAGAGTCAAAGGTATCAGCTTTTTCCTTTAGAAAGGCTACCCAAGTATATCTAGAAAAGTCATCAACCAACAAAAAAATATACCATTTACCTCCAAGAGATGGTTGACGAGTTGGCCCCATTAAGTCCATATGCAGAAGTTCCAAAGGCCGTTTTGTACCTATGTGGTTCAAATTCTTGTGTGCAGTCCTTGACTGTTTTCCCTTTTGGCAACCGCCACACACAAGGTTTTGTTCAAAAGAAAGTTTGGAACCCCTTTGACCACATCTTTATTTGAAATTCTAGAAAGTTCCTTAAAGTTTATGTGACCTAGCCTTTCATGCCAAAGTGTTTCGTTTTTCAAAGATGCTAGGTTACATTTTTCAGAATTTTTAGAAGGAACTACATAACAATTATTTTCTGATCTAACCCCCTTTAAAAAGAAAGCATGGTTCAAGTCAGTTACAGTGCATTTATCAGATGAAAAATTAACTGAATAACCACTATCACACAGTTGACTTATGCTTATGAGGTTAGTCTTTAGGCCATGAACAAATAATACATTATCTAGAACCGGGCCATCTGGAATAGCTACTGTTCCCTTTCCAACAATTTTGGAAGACCGGCCATCTCCGAAAACAACAAGTCCTCCGGAGTTTTTCTCAAAAGTTTGAAAACAGTTTTTATCGCCGGTCATATGTCGGGAACACCCGCTATCCAAATACCAAGACGAACTATCATATGCATGTAAGGAAACAGTGGTAGCAAGACAGGGAAAGATCTCACCTTTGCGCACCCAAACCTTTTTGGTATGCGACTGTAGTGCTCGTGGAGTTGATTTCCTAGGTGAGGGCGTCTTGCTTGAAGAATTGCTGCTCCTTGAAGATGTCGTCTTGAGCGATGTACTACCAAGGCTCTTTTCCGTCAATTTGGTTGGAGTGGTTTTTCGAGGAATAGCCCTTTTGGTAGTTGCTGCAAGATGTTCTTGAGGTGTGCATTTGGCTCCAGTCTTGCAGTTTCTTCTGATGTGCCCTGAAATGCCACAACGAAAACATACCTTGGTTCTTGTCGATTCCGAAGATGATGTAGTAGGTTCGTTGTCGTTGCTTGGCGTGAACACCGGTGTCGGAGGAGGAGATACCGACGAAGGCACAAATACCGTACCACTCGAACTTGGAATGTCTCCAGTTTGAGTGTATCCGAGGCCGAACTTGTTTCTTTGACCGAGACCAAGGAGTCTGTCCAACTTACTCCTTCCAGAAGTAAATCTCTGTAAGTCATCCTTTAGTTGGCGTATGGTCTCTGTCATTTCAGATTTTTCCTGTCGGGCCTCGCCGTAGAGCTTCAAGAAGTAGTTCGCTTTGTTCACCATGTCTACATAACTCTTCTCGAAATGCTCATTGGACTCTTGAAGGGAAACATTTGTCTTAACCAGATTGTCCCTTTCCACTTCAAGATCGGTTGAGATAGAGGTTACTCTTTTTAATTCAACTTCAAGTTCCAGTAATCTCTCTTTCAACCCCTTGTTTTGTTTAGCCAGTTTCTTTGAATCCCTCAGAAGTTGATGGTAGGCTAAAACAAAATCTTCACCTTCCGAATTATCTGACTCATCGTCCGTTGCAATCTTTTCCACAGTGGAGTTGGACAGTGAGTCGGATGTACTTGCCATTAAGCACATGAAGGATGAAGGTTTGGTGGACGCGTGGAAAGCTGTCGCGTTGTCTTCTTCATCACTTGACGATGACTCATTTGACGTGGAGTTGTCATCCCAAGTGACTGCTTGCATCACTTTCTTCTTAGCCGGATTCTTGTTGGGACATTCAGTTGCTATGTGGCCGTAGCCTCGACATTTGAAACACTGAACTTGTCCCTCAGAACTTTTCTTATCCTTTGAGAAGTTCTCTTGGCTTCTTGACTTGTAGCTTGAGAATCCCTTGCCTTTCTTCGACTTTCCGAAGGATGGAGTTTTGCTTGAATTTCCCCTTCGAAAGTTGCGGCGAAACTTCCTTGTCAAGAGAGCAAGCTGCTTCTCAAAGTCCTCCATAGAAATGTTCTCGTCGTCGTCAGAGGAGGATGAATCCGCGTCTTCTTCTTTAGTTGATTTCAATGCGTAACCTGAAGACTTAGAAGAGGATGCCTTTCCAGAAGAATAGTTAGTAGGAAAAGTCATTTCATAAGTTTGTAAAGCACCTACTAATTCTTCTACACGCATTTCGTCCGGGTGTTTAATTGTTTCAATGGCTGCAACCTTCGGGCGAAATCGTTCAGGAAGAGTTCTTAGAATTTTTCTTACAACTTTAAATTCTGGAATCTTCTCTCCCAAGTTAGCACATGAGTTCACGATGTCTTGCAATCGTGTGTAATAGTCAGTGAAGGATTCATTCTCTGCCATAGAGATTGAGTCAAACTTGCTCGTAAGCATTTGCAGTTTCTGAATCTTCACTAGGTTAGTTCCCTCATGCGTAACTTGAAGAACATCCCAGATTTCTTTCGCAGTCTCACATGCCGAGACGCGAGAGAACTCAGTTTGTGACAAAGCATTAAATAGAGCATTAATCCCTTTGCCATTGTAAGAAGATAAGTCTATCTCTTCCTTGGTCCATTTCGACCTAGGTTTCAAGGTGCGAACATCATCTAAAATTTCAGTTGGATTAGACCATCCTAATTCAATTGATTGCCACACCCTTTCGTCGATGGAAATTAAGAAAGCTTTCATCCGTACTTTCCAGTACGCATAATTAGTTCCATCAAAGAAAGGGGGTCGATTGATGTTTCCACCTTCAACCATTGTTTACAACCCTATTCCCGCTCTGATACCACTTGTTGGGTTTAGGTTAATAAGGATCTAATAGGGGAAAAAACACCTAGAGGGGGGTGAATAGGTGTAAACAATAAACACTCAAAAATCATTGTGCGATAAAACCCAATGCGGAAAAATAAAAGAACACACAAGATTTTTACGTGGAAAACTCCAAACCGGAGTAAAAAACCACGGGACCGATAACACGGCGAAATCCACTAGAGTTAACACACGTACAAGGTGATATAACGTACTCACAGACGACTCAACCTTTTACCATACGCCCCTAGTCGATCTTCTCCGCTCGCTCCGCAACGCTTCTCGAATCCACGATTTGCGCCGCCAACGCTGAATCCACAGCGTCCAACGTCGAATCCACGACGTCCGACCGAATCCACGGTCTTCACCCAATGGTACGCTTCGAATCCACGAACGCACCTCGCTCCGAATCCACGAAAGCGATAACACCTTGAATCCACAAGGCCACGCGAGTCCACGCGCCGATTTTGGGGTAAATCGTTGTTTGTTTGGGTGGTGATGATCCGCCGAATACTTAGATCAAGAGTAGATCGGAAATACCATCTAAGTATTCATTAGTTTGATTCAACTCAAGATATGAGTATGAAAATCCTAGAATCAAACTAATCAATATAGATGAAGAACCATTAAATAGATCTAATGATTTCCGTTCTTCTCTATATGTGGATCTAAGGCCGTATAAAATGATATTTGAAAATGACGGCTCTTTTTCCGATGTGTGGATTGCCCTAGAAATGAAAAGGAAGGGCTATTTATAGGTTAGAAACCCTAGGAAGAATATTCGGATCAAAAACAAACTTTTCTGGAAAGTTTTACGGGCGACGATCCGGACTGCGCAAGTCACGATCCGGATCGCTTACGCGTAGAGAGCAATTTCCAGAAAACCGCCTGTTCGGGATCCGGATCATAATCTACGATCCGGATCGTTCATACAGTTTTACCAGAACAATGTGTTCGGGATCCGGATTGAGATTCCACGATCCGGATCGTTCAAGCCAACAGGTAAAACTCATGTTCGGGATCCGGATCATCAAATGCCATGATCCGGATTGAACTAGTGTATGAACGAGCACCCTTCGGGATCCGGATCGAAACGACATGATCCGGATCCTGAACATGTCCCATGTCCAGTTTTTGATGAATATGCAGTTAAAACCTCTTCCGGGTGTTTCTACACTATAAGAAGTATTCGGATCATCACAAATTATTTAATTTAACGTACCTGATCCTTTTGAATTCTTCTTTCTTGAGATTGAGGTAGTTGATCCAGAGTTTCTTCATCTTCAATCTTCAAGACATGAACTATTCACGAAATGCGCCAACTCAAATTCCGTAACACTTTGTTGGGTTGTACTAATATGGATCTAAATAGGGAAAAAAATACCTAGAGGGGGGTGAATAGGCGTAAACAATAAACACTCAAAAATCGTTGCGCAATAAAACCCAATGCGGAAAAATAAAATAACACGCAAGATTTTTACGTGGAAAAACTCCAAACCGGAGTAAAAAACCACGGGACCGATAACACGGCGAAATCCACTAGAATTAACACACGTACAAGGTTATATAACGTACTCACTGACGACTCAACCTCTTACCATACGCTCCTAGTAGATCTTCTCCGCTCGTTCCACGACGCTTCTCGAATCCACGATCCGCGCCCAACGCTGAATCCACAGCGTCCAACGTCGAGTCCACGACGTCCGACCGAATCCACGGTCTTCACCCAGCAGCACGCTTCGAATCCACGAACGTACCTCGCTCCGAATCCACGAGAGCGGTTGCACCTTGAATCCACAAGGCCACGCGAGTCCACGCGCCGATTTAGGGTAAATCGTTGTTTTTTGGGTGGTGATGATCCGCCGAATACTTAGATTAGAAATAGATCGAAAATACCATCTAAGTATTCATTGATTTGATTCTACTCAAAATCTGAGTATGGAAAACCTAGAATCAAATCAATCAATATAGATGAAGAAACATAGAATAAATTCTATTGATTTCCTTTCTTCTCTATATGTGGATCTTTTTCATTCGGCTATATTTTTTCTATTAAGTCCCATACCCTAAAAATGAATCATAGGGTCTATTTATAGGTTAGAAACCAATGGAAGAAGATACGGATCAAAAACAACCGTTTCTGGAAATTTTTACGGACGGCGATCCGGATCGGGGTTACTGTGATCCGGATCGTCGTAAAGAGATTGACGATTCCAGAAATCCAAGGGTTCGGGATCCGGATCGGATTGCCTGATCCGGATCGTTCATACAATTTGGAAAACATAACATTCGGGATCCGGATCACAATCTTCTACGATCCGGATTGAAGTATTGTATGAAGCAACAACCTTCGGGATCCGGATCACTGGCTCTGATCCGGATCCTGAACCTGTTCGAACACCAGTTTTTGATTTTTATGCAGTTAAGAATTCTTCCAGGTGTTTCTACACTACAAGAAGTATTCGGATCACCATTAATCTTTAGTTAAACATACCTGATCCTTTTGAATTCTTCTTTCTTGAGATTGAGGTATATGATCCAAAGTTCTTTCATCTTCAATCTTCAAACTTAACACTTTCCACGAAATACGCCAACTCAAATTCCGTAACAATCTCCCCCTTTGGCAGTTTCGTGACAAAACACAGATCCACAAAAGAAAATTCAAAAAGGTATTTTTGTTGATATCACCATACAACAAAAATTTACAATGGAGATCCAAAAATTTCAAAAACATGAGATAAACTCCTAAGACAGACTCTAGACTTAGACATCTGTAATCTCTGCACAAAGAAATCATTCTTGACAAAAGAATTCGTTAGATACCTCAAGAATTGAAACATACAAAACCAAATACAGAGATAGAGTTTATTCTCATCATGACATTTGAAAATTTAGATATGTAAGAGAATCATAGACAAAAATCAACATATCTTCTATGCATTCAAAAAAAAATAAATGTCACAAAATGTTAGTCCAACATCAACTTGTTAATCATATTACATGCCCAAATAGTTAGTCGAATAGTTAGTAGGGACATGCAACAAATCATCAAATAAAAACCAAGAACCAAGTTGAAGTTGAAGTCATACTTACCTTCACACAGTTTTCACATCATCATTGTTCATCATTGTTCAAAGTTGAAGTCATACTTACCTTCACACAGTTTTCACATCATCATTGTATCATCATTGTTCAAGTTCTCTCTAAACTCTCTCCCCCTTTTTGTCACAAAATAAAGCCAAAACGTAGTCAAAACTACTAAATGTAAGGAGAGTTAGAAGTTCCATTAACATGAAAAACCCAAGAACTGAACTAAGAGATTAGAACAAAAACTAAGTTCTAAAAAGTAAAATCCTGCACAAAGAGAAGTGCCTGCACGAAATTTTGTCTAGTCTGAAGTGTCTGAACTTGTATAGCTCAGTTTGCTTAAAACTCCCTTAAGCATCTTTGAAATATTGGAATATTTCTTCTTGATCTTCTTATGCTCAGATGAAATGTGCTGAAGTTCTCTAGACAGCCTGTCTTGTTCAGCAGAAAGTCTTTGCTGTTCTTGGCGAATGGATGCTAATGCATCTGTTTCAGCAGTCATTCTCTCGGAGGTTGATGGATTCTGCGTAGATGCAGATGGTGCATCCTGGCCCCCAATCCATGGTGATTTTCCCTGTTGAATTCCAGAGAGTGAGCGTGCTCTAGTAAGAGGCTCAGTAATCTGAATGCCGCTTCTTTTGACACTTTTTCGTCTTGTATATTGTCTTGTTGTTGAGGCAGATTTCTTTAGCTTTTTGTTCTTCAAAAATTGCCTATCTTCCTCATCAATTTTCTGTTGAACTTCTTTGAAAAACTCTTCCCATTCTTCATCATCATAGTCAGAGCTATCTGCATCATCAGTTTTTGTCTTGTCTCGAGGTGAGTCCTCTTGTTCCTCTTTAACAGTTGCACGGTGTGCACCATTGTGACCAACAAAAGGATTATCCATTTGAATGCCATTGCTGCAAGCTTTTAAGAAATTGAAATCCTGTGAACACCAACTCAAGAACACATGAAAATTGTTAATTTTGAAAAATTTGAAAAATTGTACCCAAACAATCATAATCATGTAGAGAAACTAAGAATCAAATTAGTTTTGCAAAAAGAATTTTAAAAATAGATCAATCGCATGATTTTCAAAAATTCCTCTTTTATGCCCTAAAAACCAAAATTTTTGAAATCGAAGCCCAAAAAATCGTTTATCTTGAGAAAACCAAGCATAAAATCAAAACTAATCAACCCAGAGTTCTTATTTCAAAAGAAATTTGATCAAAAACCATTCACAAACGAAAAAATCCATGATTTCCACTCACGTTTTGAGAAAACATGCAAAAACTGTGAAAAACCGAGATTTTGATCAATAAAACTTACTTGGAATCGAAGAACTTGAGTTTGGAAGCTCCAAGATGCAAGAAATCTAGAGAGAGAAGCTCTAGAGACTTGAGAACAAAAGATTAGGGTAAAAGAAATCAAATCCCTTTCGTTCTATTAAGAACCCTAGCCGTGATCCGGATCGGATCGAGATTGTGATCCGGATCGGCTACCCGCAGGAGGAAGCCTGCGTTCGGGATCCGGATCACTTACCCCGATCCGGATCGGCTTCAACTTTTTCTCCAGAAAATTTTAGAAAAATTCCATAAAATCCAGAAAAAGTATGTAAGCACTTTACCATATCAACTTTAAACAAAAATCATCGTTTCATACAACAAGAAATAGATTATACAAAATCTATCAAAAATACTCAAAAATGAAACGAAAATTTATGAAAATTAAAACACTTAAAGTTGAACAACTTCAATCACATCTATCCTGATCTTATGCGTAATGCCTTTATCAAATCATCAATTTTGGTAAAGAAAATGAAATACTAAGATCAATAGATGTTTGAAATCCCAGATAAGTTAGATAATATATCTAGACAATCTGTTGAAGGAGTGGCTCTTTGAGCATCTTTATCAAAAATCCCACCTTATACCAACCATGAAATATGACTGAGTCAAGTATTTCAATATGCATTTCATCAACATTTTTGAAACAAAAATTTGCTTTGCATTCATGGAGTATCTTTTTCTTTCTTTCATTTTCTCCATGTGGTGGTAGTTTTCACACTCCTCATTGGGATGTAACTCTTTCCACATCTTTTGAGCATTTTACATTTCATTGACTCCCCCTCAATTGGCTATCAATTATTTAATATATAAGGTATTCAACCAAAATTGATCTCGCATTCATACTCGACTAAGCAATCAAATAAGATAATGACTATACCAAGAGATCATTGAGAGAGAAATTGACTTTGATCACTTAAAAGATGGTTTAATTAACATAAATGATCATTGCAACATTGAAATATTATGATATCAAAAGCATAATAAATTTCTAAATGTGTGAAAGGATGCAATTAAAGTCAATTATGATTTATGCTCAATTAATGTCCTATGTACAAAACATAGATAGAGAACAAAACAAAAACAAAACAAAAACAAAACCTAACCTAAGCAAAGGTTTCAAAAGAGGTTATTTCAAGGAAAGCATGCCAATTGCTTTACGCAAGTGAATAAAACGTTTTTGATCCAAAGGTTTTGTTAAGATATCAGCTAATTGATCCTCAGTTGAAATATATGACAGTTGAAGAATATTTGATTCAACTAGCTCTCTAAGAAAATGATATCTAAGTTCAATATGTTTTGTTCTAGAGTGCAACACAGGGTTTTTAGAAATGTTAATAGCACTAGTGTTGTCACATAAAATGGTTACCGAAGATGCTGAAATCCGGAAATCGCTCAACACGCTTTTCATCCAAATCAATTGGGTTGAACAACTTCCTGCAGAAATGTACTCCGCTTCGGCAGTCGAGAGTGCTATGCAATTCTGCTTTTTACTGTGCCATGCAACAAGGCAATGGCCAAGATAGAAGCATGCACCACTCGTGCTTTTCCGATCATCCACTGATCCAGCCCAATCGGCATCTGAGTATCCAACAATATCCAAACTTGTTCCCATAGGATACCAAATTCCGAAATTGATTGTACCTTTGATATATCGGATGATCCGTTTCACCGCTTTCAGGTGAACCTCCTTCGGTGCTGATTGATATCTCGCGCAAATCCCAACACTGAAGGATATATCCGGGCGACTAGCCGTGAGATACAGTAGACTTCCAATCATACTGCGATACAGTTTCTCGTCTACATTCTCACTATGTGATTCACTTCCAAGTCCCTTATGGCTAGTTCCCATTGGAGTCGGAAAATCCTTAGAATTTTCTAGATCAAACTTTTTGACCAACTCCATTGCATACTTGGATTGACACAAGTGAATACCTTCATCGTTTTGTTTAACTTGTAATCCAAGAAAATAAGTCAATTCGCCCATCATGGACATCTCAAATTCGCTTTCCATGGTCTCCGCGAATTTAGAAGCATCATTATCTCTTGTTGCGCCAAATACAATGTCATCGACATAGATTTGTGCTACAATGAAATTGTTTTGATAATGCTTCACAAAGAGAGTCCTGTCAGCTCCCCCTCGAGTGTAGCCCTTTTCCAAAAGGTGCTTTGTCAACCTTTCGTACCATGCTCGCGGTGCTTGTTTCAGACCGTAAAGAGCCTTTTTCAGACGAAAAACATGGTTAGGTAGTTTATGATCCACAAAACCTTTCGGTTGAGCCACATAAACTTCCTCATTTAAAAACCCATTTAAAAATGCGCTCTTAACGTCCATTTGAAATAATTTGATTTTAAAATGACAAGCAATCGCAAATAAGATACGAATGGACTCGAGTCTAGCTACAGGGGCGAAAGTTTCATCAAAGTCTATACCTTCTACTTGAGAGTAGCCTTGAGCAACTAACCTTGCTTTGTTCCTGATGATAGTACCATCTTCATTTTTCTTGTTCTTGAAAATCCATTTGGTACCTATCACATTGTGTTGCTTCGGAGGCTTCGTTAATTCCCAGACTTTGTTTCGCTCAAATTGATGGAGCTCTTCCTGCATTGCTTCAATCCAGTAGTCATCTTGAAGAGCTTCATCAACATTCTTTGGTTCGATTGAGATACATAGCATGCAAATCCGCAAACCAATTGTCTCCGTGTTCTAACTCCTTCTTGTGGATCTCCAATGATGTTCGATTCAGGATGATCCTTGGAGATGCGTAACGTTTGAGGTAGAGGAGTAGACGGAGGTACCCGAGATGATTCCTGCACATCAGATAAGCTTGAAGAACCGTTAGATGCATCAACATTATTATCGAAAGAATTGTTAGAAGAAGATGCATTAGCAGGTGTATCATCATCAAGAGAGATATCGAGGGTAGATTTTTCAGATTCAAAGTGAAAAGCTTCATCTACTTTAACATTTATCGATTCTACGATCGTCTTAGATTCTAAGTTAAAAACTCGATATGCTCTGCTGTTTGTAGAATAACCTAAGAAAATCCCTTCGTCACTTCGAGAGTCAAATTTTCCAAGATTTTCGCGGTCACGTAAAATAAAACACCGACTCCCAAAGATACGAAAATATTTGATGTTAGGTTTTCTACAAAACCATAGTTCATATGGTGTATTCAAAGTCCCCGGGCGCAAATACACTCGATTAATAACATAGACAGCAGTGTTCACCGCTTCAGCCCAAAAATATAACGGTAAGTTCCGGCTATGAAGCATAACACGTGCCATCTCCTGTACGACCCTGTTTTTGCGCTCGACTACACCATTTTGTTGAGGTGTATAAGGTGCTGAGAATTCATGTTTAATGCCATTAGAAGTGCAAAAATCAATGAATTTGGAATTTATGAATTCTCCACCTCTATCACTTCTAACTCGAGTAATCTTTTCATTCTTTTCAATCATAATACGATGGCAGATTTCGTGAAAAGAATCAAAAGTATCAGCTTTTCTTTTAAAAATGCTACCCAAGTATATCTAGAAAAATCATCAACCAATAAGAAAATATACCATTTACCTCCCAAGGATGGTTGACGAGTTGGCCCCATTAAATCCATGTGCAAAAGTTCCAAAGGCCGTTTTGTACCTATGTGGTTCAAGTTCTTGTGTGCAGTCCTAGACTGTTTTCCCTTTTGGCAACCGCCACACACAATGTTTTGTTCAAAAGAAAGTTTAGGAACCCCCTTGACCACATCTTTGTTCGAAATTCTAGCAAGTTCCTTAAAGTTTATGTGACCTAGCCTTTCATGCCAAAGTGTTTCATTTTTCAAAGATGCTAGGTTACATTTTTCAGAAATTTAGTAGGAACTACATAACAATTGTTTTCTGATCTAACCCCTTTTAAAAAGAAAGCATGGTTCTTGTCAGTTACAGTGCATTTATCAGATGAAAAATTAACTGAATAACCACTATCACAAAGTTGACTTATGCTTATGAGGTTAGTCTTAAGGCCATGAACAAATAACACATTTTTCTAGAACCGGGCCATCTGGAATAGCTACCGTTCCCTTTCCAACAATTTTGGAAGACCGACCATCTCCGAAAACAACAAGTCCTCCGGAGTTTTTCTCAAAGTTTGAAAACAGTTTTTGTCACCGGTCATATGACGGGAACACCCGCTATCCAGATACCAAGACGAACTATCATATGCATGCAAGGAAACATTGGTAACAAGACAAGGGAAAATTTCACCTTTGCGCACCCAAACCTTTTTGGAATGCGTCGGTAATGGTCGTGAAGTTGATCTCCTAGGTGAAAGCGTCTTGCTTGAAGAATTGCTGCTCCTTGATGATGTCGTCTTGAGCGGTGAACTACCAAGGCTCTTTTCCTTCAAAGATTTGCAGTTGATTTTCGAGGAATCACCTTTTGGTAGTCATTGCAAGAGGTGCTTGAGGTGTGCGTTTGGCTCCCGTCTTGCAATTTCTCCTTATGTGCCCTGAAATGCCACAACGAAAACATACCTTAGTTCTTGACGATCCCGAGGAGGATGAAGTAGGCTTGTTGTCGTTGCTTGTCGTGAATTCCGGTGTCGGAGGAGGAGGTACCGACTGAGGCACAAATACTGTCCCACTCGAACTTGGAATGTCTCCAGTTTGAGTGTATCCGAGGCCGAACCTATTTGTCTGACCAAGACCAAGAAGCCTGTCCAACTTACTCCTTCCAGAAGAAAATCTCTTTAAGTCATCCTTCAGTTGGCGAATGGTCTCTGTCATTTCCAATTTTTCCTGTCGAGCCTCGCCGTTGAGCTTCAAGAAGTAATTCGCTTTGTTCACCATATCTATATAATTCTTCTCGAGTTGCTCATTGGACTCTTGAAGGGAAACATTTGTTTTAATCAGATTATCCCTTTCCACTTCAAGATCGGTCGAGAGAGAAGTTACCCTTTTTACTTCTTCTTCGAGATCCTGCAATCTCCCTCTCAACCCCTTGTTTTGCTTAGCCAGTTTCTTTGAATCCCTCAAAAGTTGTGGTAGGCTAAAACAAAATCTTCACCTTCAGAATGCTCGATTCATCGTCCGTAGCAATCTTTTCAACATGGGAGGAGTTGGACAAGGAATCGGATGTACTTGCCATTAAGCACATGAAGGGTGAAGATGTAGTGGACGCGTGGAATGCTGTCGCGTTGTCTTCTTCATCACTTGAGGATGACTCATTTGACGTTGAGTTGTCATCCCAAGTGACGACTTGCATCGCCTTCTTCTTTGCCGGATTCTTGTTGGGACACTCCGTTGCAATGTGGCCGTAGCCTCGACATTTGAAGCACTGAACTTGTCCCTCTGAACTTTTCTTATCCTTTGAGAAGTTCTCTTGCTTTCTTGACTTGTAGCTTGAAGAACCTTTGCCTTTCTTCGACTTTCCGAAGGATGGAGTTTTGCTTGGATTACCCCTTCGAAAGTTGCGGCGAAACTTCCTTGTCAAGAGAGCGAGCTGCTTCTCAAAGTCCTCCATAGATAGGTTCTCGTCATCGTCCGAGGAGGATGAATCCGCGTCTTCTTCTTTAGTTGATTTCAATGCGTAACCTGAAGACTTAGAAGAGGATGCTTTTCCAGAAGAATAGTTAGTAGGAAATGTCATTTCATAAGTTTGTAATGCACCAACTAATTCTTCTACACGCATTTCGTCCGGGTGTTTAATTGTTTCAATGGCTGCGACCTTCGGGCGAAATCGTTCAGGAAGAGTTCTTAGAATTTTTCTTACAACTTTAAATTCTGGAATCTTCTCTCCCAAGTTAGCACATGAGTTTACGATGTCTTGCAATCGTGTGTAATAGTCAGTGAAAGATTCATTCTCTGCCATAGAGATAGAGTCAAACTTGCTCGTAAGCATTTGCAGTTTCTGAATCTTCACAAGGTTAGTTCCCTCATGCGTAACTTGAAGAACATCCCAGATTTCTTTCGCAGTCTCACATGCCGAGACGCGAGAGAACTCTGTTTGTGACAAAGCATTAAATAGAGCATTAATCCCTTTGCCATTGTAAGAAGATGAATCTATCTCTTCCTTGGTCCATTTCGACCTAGGTTTTAAGGTGCGAACATCAGAAATAATTTCAGTTGGATTAGACCATCCTAATTCAATTGATTGCCACACCCTTTCGTCGATGGAAATTAAAAAGGCTTTCATCCGTACTTTCCAGTACGCATAATTTGTTCCATCAAAGAAAGGGGGTCGATTGATGTTTCCACCTTCAACCATTGTTTACAACCCTATTCCCGCTCTGATACCACTTGTTGGGTTGTACTAATATGGATCTAAATAGGGGAAAAAACACCTAGAGGGGGGTGAATAGGTGTAAACAATAAACACTCAAAAATCGTTGCGCAATAAAACCCAATGCGGAAAAATAAAATAACACGCAAGATTTTTACGTGGAAAAACTCCAAACCGGAGTAAAAAACCACGGGACCGATAACACGGCGAAATCCACTAGAATTAACACACGTACAAGGTGATATAACGTACTCACAGACGACTCAACCTTTTACCATACGCTCCTAGTAGATCTTCTCCGCTCGCTCCACGACGCTTCTCGAATCCACGATCCGCGCCCAACGCTGAATCCACAGCGTCCAACGTCGAGTCCACGACGTCCGACCGAATCCACGGTCTTCACCCAGTAGCACGCTTCGAATCCACGAACGTACCTCGCTCCGAATCCACGAGAGCGGTTGCACCTTGAATCCACAAGGCCACGCGAGTCCACGCGCCGATTTAGGGTAAATCGTTGTTTTTTGGGTGGTGATGATCCGCCGAATACTTAGATTAGAAATAGATCGGAAATACCATCTATGTATTCATTGATTTGATTCTACTCAAAATCTGAGTATGGAAAACCTAGAATCAAATCAATCAATATAGATGAAGAAACATAGAATAAATCTATTGATTTCCTTTCTTCTCTATATGTGGATCTTTTTCTTTCGGCTATTTTTTTCTATTAAGTCCGATACCCTAAAAATGAATCATAGGGTCTATTTATAGGTTAGAAACCATTGGAAGAAGATAAGGATCAAAAACAACCTTTTCTGGAAATTTTTACGGACGGCGATCCGGATCGGGATTACTGTGATCCGGATCGTCGTAAAGAGATTGACGATTCCAGAAATCCAAGGGTTCGGGATCCGGATCGGATTCCTGATCCGGATCGTTCATACAATTTGGAAAACATAACATTCGGGATCCGGATCACAATCTGCTACGATCCGGATTGAAGTATTGTATGAACAACAACCTTCGGGATCCGGATCACTGGCTCTGATCCGGATCCTGAACATGTCCCATGTCCAGTTTTTGATTTTTATGCAATTAAAATTCTTCCAGGTGTTTCTACACTACAAGAAGTATTCGGATCACCATTAATCTTTAGTTAAACATACCTGATCCTTTTGAATTCTTCTTTCTTGAGATTGAGGTATATGATCCAAAGTTCTTTCATCTTCAATCTTCAAGACTTAACACTTTCACGAAATACGCCAACTCAAATTCCGTAACACGCTTTTGCCCGTCCGATCCACCAACGTCCGAGTCCTCGGTTGTCCCCCGATCTCTCCTTACTTGACCGTCCCAAATCACTACCGCTCCCATCTTGCACCGTGAACGGAGAGGAATGGGAAACAATTTTCCCCCTTCTTTTTCCTCGATCGTCTCCACCTTGCCGTCGGCTACGAGAGGGAAAGCAAAAGAAAGGAGGAATAAAAGAAAAACCCTAAGTCCCTTCTTTTCCCTCAAATAAATATATTTATATACCTTAAAGCCGTGCGGACACCAACACAGATCTCGGGGCACCTACGGAGGGCCCAAACTTCAAAAATTAGTTCTGGATGAACCGGGAGTCAGAATCCGAAGCCGATCGCATCCCCGTGCCTCGTTTCGCGAACTCTACCGCCTAAAAATGTCCGCGAGCCCTGACGGACTGCCCGGAAAAACCCCAAAATTAGACCCTCAGTCGAACCGTCAAAAGAAGGAAAAACGGAAAGGTCAAAGGAAAGGCCGGGTCTTACACCACTCACCGCTAAAAACAAGTTTCGTCCTCGAAACTTAACCTTCACCCGCGGCGAAGAGGTCCGGGTAGCACTCCCTCATCTTTGACTCGGGTTCCCAAGTTGCCTCACGCTCTTCTTGAATGCTCCAAAGCACCTTCACGTAGGGAATTGTCCGACTTCGTAGCTTTTTGTCCTCTCGTGCTAGGATCCGCACCGGCACTTCCTCGAAACTTAGGTCCTCTTTAAGCTCAATTGCAGAGACGTCGAGCACTCGCGATGGATCGGGGAGGTACTTCCGAAGCATGGACACGTGGAACACGTCATGAACTCGGTCGAGGCTCGGCGGTAGGGCGAGGCGGTAGGCCACCGGGCCGATGCGCTCCAAAATCTCGAACGGACCCACATACCGTGGGCTCAGCTTGCCTCTCAACCCAAACCGCTTCACCCCCTTTGACGGCGAAACCCGCAGCAACACGTGCTCCCCCACCTGGAATTCTAAATCGCGACGTCTCCGGTCTGCGTAGCTCTTTTGTCGGCTCTGGGCGGTCGCCAATCGTCGTCTGATAAGGCGTACTTTTTTCTCAGTTTCAACCACCAAGTCCGGTCCCAAAAACCTTCGCTCCCCCAGATCGTCCCAACAAATCGGGGATTTACAGCGTCTGCCGTACAATGCTTCGTACGACGCCATCCGGATGCTCGCTTGGTAGCTGTTGTTATAAGCGAACTCTACGAGGGGTAGGTAGCGCGACCATCCGTCTCCCAAATCTAGCACGCAAGCCCGGAGCATGTCCTCGAGAATCTGAATCACCCGCTCGGATTGTCCATCCGTCTGGGGGTGAAAGGCTGAGCTGAAGTGCAACTTGGTTCCCAAGGCTCGCTGTAGACTCTGCCAAAACTTCGAAACGAACCTCGCGTCTCTATCTGAAGTAATAGATGTCGATATCCCATGTAGCCTCACAATCTCGCCGATGTAGGCTTGAGCCAATCGGTCGCGTGTCCAGGTCGTGTGGATGGGTAAGAAGTGAGATGACTTCGTTAGCCGATCTACGACAACCCAGATCGCGTCGTGTCCCTGCTGCGAATGGGGAAAGCCGGTGACGAAGTCCATCGTGATTTGCTCCCATTTCCATTCGGGCACAGGTAGTGGTTGCAATTTCCCCGCCGGTCGCTGATGCTCGGCTTTCACTTGTTGGCAGATCAGGCAGTGCGCTACAAACAGCGTCACGTCCCTTTTCAACCTTGTCCACCAGAAGGTCTGTCTGAGATCTCTGTACATCTTGGTGCCCCCAGGATGCGCCGCGTAGGGGGCGCAGTGCGCTTCGGTTAAGATTTCCTTCTTTAGATCTGGCAAATCAGGCACGCAGATCCGTCCTCGAAACCGAAGAGTGCCATCTGTCCCCACTGTAAAGTCCCCCTTCTGTTCTGGGGAAATCCTATCCCGTTCCAGCTGTAACTGTGGATCGGCACCCTGGCCTTCTCGAATCCTCTCGAATAGGGTCGGTGCGACTGCCAGAGACATTAGCCGCTCGACTGTCCCTGCTGGTGTTACGGAATTTGAGTTGGCGTATTTCGTGAAAGTATTAAGTCTTGAAGATTGAAGATGAAAGAAGTTTGGATCATATACCTCAATCTCAAGAAAGAAGAATTCAAAAGGATCAGGTATGTTTAACTAAAGATTTTTGGTGATCCGAATACTTCTTGTAGTGTAGAAACGCTTGGAAGAATTTTTTATTGCATAAAAATCAAAAACTGGACATGGGACATGTTCAGGATCCGGATCAGACTTTCCAATCCGGATCCCGAAGGGTGTTCGTTCATACACTGGTTCAATCCGGATCGCAGCATCCTTTGATCCGGATCCCGAACACTAGTTTTACCTTTGTATTGAACGATCCGGATCAGGATTTGCAATCCGGATCCCGAACGTTGGTGTTTGGTGAAACTGTATGAACGATCCGGATCGGGACTTCGATCCGGATCCCGAACATTGTTTTTCTGGAAACCGTCTTCTTGCTACTGCAATCCGGATCGCCAAATCCAATCCGGATCGCCGTCCGTAAAATTTCCAGAAAAGGCTGTTTTTGATCCTTATCTTCTTCCAATGGTTTCTAACCTATAAATAGACCCTTTATTCATTTTCTAGGGCATCCGAAAATAATTAAAAAATACAGCCGAAAGAGAAAAATCCACATATAGAGAAGAAAGGAAATCAATAGATTAATTCTATGTTCCTTCATCTATATTGATTGATTTGATTCTAGGTTTTCCATACTCAGATTTTGAGTAGAATCAAATCAATGAATACTTAGATGGTATTTCCGATCTATTTCTAATCTAAGTATTCGGCGGATCATCACCACCCAAAAAACAACGATTTACCCTAAATCGGCGCGTGGACTCGCGTGGCCTTGTGGATTCAAGGTGCAACCGCTCTCGTGGATTCGGAGCGAGGTACGTTCGTGGATTCGAAGCGTGCTACTGGGTGAAGACCGTGGATTCGGTCGGACGTCGTGGACTCGACGTTGGACGCTGTGGATTCAGCGTTGGGCGCAGATCGTGGATTCGAGAAGCGTCGTGGAGCGAGCGGAGAAGATCTACTAGGAGCGTATGGTAAAAGGTTGAGTCGTCTGTGAGTACGTTATATCACCTTGTACGTGTGTTAATTCTAGTGGATTTCGCCGTGTTATCGGTCCCGTGGTTTTTTACTCCGGTTTGGAGTTTTTCCACGTAAAAATCTTGCGTGTTCATTTATTTTTCCGCATTGGGTTTTATTGCGCAATGATTTTTTGAGTGTTTATTGTTTACACCTATTCACCCCCCTCTAGGTGTTTTTTCCCCTATTTAGATCCATATTAGTATAACCCAACAAGTGGTATCAGAGCGGGAATAGGGTTGTAAACAATGGTTGAAGGTGGAAACATCAATCGACCCCCTTTCTTTGATGGAACAAATTATGCGTACTGGAAAGTACGGATGAAAGCCTTTTTAATTTCCATCGACGAAAGGGTGTGGCAATCAATTGAATTAGGATGGTCTAATCCAACTGAAATTATTTCTGATGTTCGCACCTTAAAACCTAGGTCGAAATGGACCAAGGAAGAGATAGATTCATCTTCTTACAATGGCAAAGGAATTAATGCTTTATTTAATGCTTTGTCACAAACAGAGTTCTCTCGCGTCTCGGCATGTGAGACTGCGAAAGAAATCTGGGATGTTCTTCAAGTTACGCATGAGGGAACTAACCTTGTGAAGTGAAGATTCAGAAACTGCAAATGCTTACGAGCAAGTTTGACTCTATTTCTATGGCAGAAAATGAATCTTTCACTGACTATTACACACGATTGCAAGACATCGTAAACTCATGTGCTAACTTGGGAGAGAAGATTCCAGAATTTAAAGTTGTAAGAAAGATATTAAGAACTCTTCCTGAACGATTTCGCCCGAAGGTCGCAGCCATTGAAACAATTAAACACCCGGACGAAATGCGTGTAGAAGAATTAGTTGGTGCTTTACAAACTTATGAAATGACATTTCCTACTAACTATTCTTCTGGAAAGGCATCCTCTTCTAAGTCTTCAGGTTATGCATTGAAAACAACAAAGGAAGAAGACGCGGATTCATCCTCCTCGGACGATGACGAGAACCTATCTATGGAGGACTTTGAGAAGCAGCTCGCTCTCTTGACAAGGAAGTTTCGCCGCAACTTTCGAAGGGGTAATCCAAGCAAAACTCCATCCTTCGGAAAGTCGAAGAAAGGCAAGGGTTCTTCAAGTTACAAGTCAAGAAAGCAAGAGAACTTCTCAAAGGATAAGAAAAGTTCAGAGGGACAAGTACAGTGCTTCAAATGTCGAGGCTACGGCCACATTGCAACGGAGTGTCCCAACAAGAATCCGGCAAAGAAGAAGGCGATGCAAGTCGTCACTTGGGATGACAACTCAACGTCAAATGAGTCATCCTCAAGTGATGAAGAAGACAACGCGACAGCATTCCACGCGTCCACTACATCTTCACCCTTCATGTGCTTGATGGCAAGTACCTCCGATTCCTTGTCCAACTCCTCCCATGTTGAAAAGAACGCTACGGACAACGAATCGAGCAATTCTGAAGGTGAAGATTTTGCTCTTGCCTACCATAAGCTTTTGAGGGATTCAAAGAATCTGGCAAAGCAAAACCGGAGTTTGAGAGGGAGATTGCAGGATCTCGAAGAAGAAGCAAAAAGGGCATCTTCTCTCTCAAACGCTCTTGAAGTGGAAAGGGATAATCTAGCCAAAGCAAATGTTTCCCTTCAAGAGTCCAATGAGCTTTTCGAGAAAGAACATGAGAAATTGGTGGACAAAGCGAATTATTTCTCAAAGCTCTACGACGAGGCTCGACGGGAAAAATGGAAATGACAAAGACCATACTCCAACTAAAGGATGACTTAAAGCGATTCTCTTCTGGAAGGAGTAAGTTGGACAGGCTTCTTGGTCTTGGTCAAACAAATCGGTTCGGCCTCGGATACACTCAAACTGGAGACAGTCCAAGTTCGAGTGGGACAGTTTTTGTGCCTCAGTCGGTATCTCCTCCTCCGACACCGGAATTCACGACAACCAACGACAACAAGCCTACTTCATCCTCTTCGGGATCGTCAAGAACTAAGGTATGTTTTCGTTGTGGCTTTTCAGGGCACATAAGAAGATTTTGCAAGACGGGAGCCAAACGCTCACCTCAAGCACCTCTTGCAACGACTACCACAAAGGTGATTCCTCTCAAGTGAATTGCAAACCATTTGAGGGAAAAGAGCCTTGGTAGTTCACCGCGCAAGACGACTTCATCAAGGAGCAGCAATCGCGCTAACAAGACGCTTTCACCTAGGCGTTTAACTTCATGACCATTACCAACGCATTCCAAAAAGGTTTGGGTGCGCAAAGGTGAAATTTTTTCGTGTCTCGTTACCAATATCTCCTTGCATGCATATGATAGTTCGTCTTGGTATCTGGATAGCGGGTGTTCCCGTCATATGACCGGTGACAAAAACTGTTTTCAAACCTTTGAGAAAATCTCCGGAGGACTTGTTGTTTTCGGAGACGGTCGGTGTCACGCCCCGGGGTCGAAACTGCGACCCGGGCTCGCTAACAGATCCGCCATCTGTACGGAAACTGCCGTACAAACGAAGCGTCTAACCTGCAGAAAGAAAGATCTACAGTATACAGATATCAGAGAGGAGAAAGTAGACTACTAAAAACTGTAATCCGAACACTGTACAACTGAAAATAATACAATATCCATCTCCCAAATACGATCGTAAACAAAGTCCTCTGATACAAAACTCAAAAGGGAGGTATCTCCAATAAATACATCAGTGTACAAACTCTCGATACAGGAATATCCTCACCACAACAGTCTCTCAAACTGTAAAAGTAAAATACAACTCTATACCTCTCTACAAGGTCTCTCAACAGAGGAAGAAGAAGTAACCATCAACCGAAGCTCTCCTCTGAAGGGGGGGTACCGCTACACTCCAACGACGGGTAGGGAACTAGCTCGCGACTCCCTCGCCTCGGCCAGAAGGATCAGCAACAGGAGCACAGGAACAGAAGAAGAAGTCCCTGGGGAAAAGACACCACGACGGGTGTGAGAACTACTTCCCACAGTAGTTCTCAGTGGGTGCCGTCAACAAGTCCAACGGTCTGCCCACCAAGTCTACCAGAGGTAAAAGATAACAGGTAAAGAAATCTGAACAAGAAAAGCTGGAACTACTCTACAGCTACCATGCCTCTATCTAGATACTCAAAAGTGGAACAGATGAAAGTAAATGAGACCACTCGCACCCAAGGTGCTCAATCGTCCCAATCGAACTGACTACCTCAAAGGTCCAGTCAAGCCCGCGCCTGTCGACTAGGAACGCTCCTGCCCACTACCACACATCCACATGAGGACGGGATTTACGTGGGGCGTCCTGTCCGACTAACTCATCCCTCGCGCAAAACTGCCTCAACAGGCCAACCATCGCATCCACTGCGGCATCTCAGGGGGCGCGGCCCCAACTGAGGAAAACGGCGCGGCATAGAGTAATCAACATTGGCATATGCAGGCTAGTCAAAATCCACGCTCACTCTCAGAACGGTAGGACTCAAGATCCCCAAATATCTCGCACAACAGTCGGAGCACTCTCGACGACTCAGCTGATCGACTAACTCAAAACACGAGACACTAGCCTCTCCAACAGCTCGCAGCACAAAGCACACTGGCTGGAGATACTCCACAGCCAGGAACGACCCACAACTCAGGGTAACAAAACAGGTCGGACAACACTCAACGACCTGGGACCACCGTCAACCCCAACGGTTCCCAACAACACAGACCGGAAGATACTCGACGGCCCGGGACTGCCGTCTACTCAACGGCTCCCCTCCCACGACAGCACAACAGGAAAACAAGACCTCTCGGGACTACCGTTTACCCCAAACGGCTCCCTGCTCAGATAAGCAACCCGCTACAACTACCAAACTCCACTCTGCTCCCAAGCAAGAGTGCAAAAGCATCCCACACTAAAAGCAAGTCCCGACCTCTCGGCCCACTACCCGGGCGAGAAACACTATGTCCAGGGATGAAAGAACAGTGTGGATATCTAAGCATAAATAACCCTAGCCCAAGTGAGGGTTTTCTACTGGTCTGGTTACACATGCAACATATGACGGGGGTGCTAGGTCAAGTTCCAAGATATCCATAATGATAGATAATAAAAGGAATAACAATTCCTACAGTCTAGCATGCTACACAATGAAATAACTGTCATGCATAATCCTATATCAGTAGAAATACTGTACAATCCATAAAACTTGGAGATAGGGCCACCCACCTCGATTTGCCACCAATTGCTCGTAGACACTTGCAATTGGCCTCCACGCGATCCGCACGCAAACGGGGCACGCCGTCGGAGTCCGCACGCAAAACGGAGCACGCCGCCGGAGTCCGCACGCAAAACGGAGCACGTCGCCGGAGTCCAAACCAGAAACGGAGTCTGCACATAAAACGGTGCACGGTGTCAGGATCCGCACGCAAAACGGGGTCCGCACGCAAAACGGTGCACAGTGCCGGAGTCCGCACGCAAAACGGTGCACGGTGCCAGGATCCACATGCAAAACGGGGTCCGCACGCAAAACGGTGCACAGTGCCGGAGTCCGCATGCAAAACGGTGCACGGTGCCAGGATCCACACGCAAAACGGGGTCCGCACGCAAAACGGTGCACAGTGCCAGAGTCCGCACGCAAAACGATGCACGGTGCCAGGATCCACACGCAAAACGAGGTCCGCACGCAAAACGGTGCACAGTGCCGGAGTCCGCACGCAAAACGGTGCACGGTGCCCGGATCCACACGCAAAACGGGGTCCGCACGCAAAACGGTGCACAGTGCCGGAGTCCGCATGCAAAACAGTGCACGGGGGGGTCAATTACAGTCTAAAATAACGCTCCAAAAACTGTACAAAAATACAGAAAACAAACATACGGGACCTACACGTTTGCGCCGCCGTCGCCGAACTGCTCCGCCGGGCGACCTCGCACGCAAAACGGGATCCACGACGCGCCGCCGCACCTCCCAAAATCTCCTCGCCACACCCTCTCTCGCTCTCGGTGAAGAAGAAGAGGAAAGAAGGGAAGAAAATGGCGCTCGGGAGAGAAAGAAGAAGAAGAAAAGAGGGAGAAGGAGGGTGGTCTACGGGGCCGGTCCACGGCCCCGGTCCACGGCACGGGCCAACCAGGGGGCCCCAAACCGGCGGGGTCCACAGCCGGGCGCGTGCGCCGGGCTCACGCACGCGCCCGGGCGCCACGTGGCACGATGCAACGCGCCCGCCACACGGGCGCGTTGCACCGCACCACGCGCAGGCGCGGGACACGCGCCCGTTACACGGGCGCGCGTGTCCCCGCGCCCGCGCGGGCGCCAACGGGGGCCCGCCACGTGGCGGCCCCCGCGCGTCCCTCGCCGACGCGCGCCAGGTCCGCACGCCGCCCGTACGCCCTCTGGAAACGTGCCGCTCCCCGGGTTCCGAGCCGCGCCACTCCTCGATTTGCGTGCTGTTTTGCCTCGAAAAACGCGCAAATCATCCGGGCTCCAAAACCAACAAATAAGTAGTCCATTCTTAGCGATTTCGCGCGCTGAATCCAAAAACGATGTCCGTTTCTCCAAATTCTCATCCGAAAATTTGTTGAATGCCCACTCGATCCGATTTTCGCGCCGGGTCCATTTTTAAAGTCCAATTGTCCAATTTCAACTCTACAAATTCCCGAAGGCAACCGGAGAGGTAACTTTTATCCGGACTTCACCCGGAGTCTAATTTTGACATCAGAATCGCGCGAAATCACTTCTAAACACCCGACGGGTCATCCAAAACCCACGGAGTCTCTATTTAAGCCCGAAGTCCACCACGTGTGTCCAAATTGCGCGCAAACACCAACGACACATCCCGCAGGTCTCCAGCGATGCAACTAAATCCCAAATTGCATCACCAACCCATTTCTTGGGCCCGACACGCGCACAAACACTCCCAACGGCCACTAAAAGCTGCCCAACAACCAGCAACTCCTACGCCGGGGATTCCGGGACCTCACAGTCGGTCTTCCAAGATTGTTGGAAAAGGAACTATCGCTATTCCGGATGGCCCGGTTCTAAATTATGTGTTATTTGTTAATGGCCTTAAGACAAACCTCATAAGCATAAGTCAACTTTGTGACAATGGTTATTCAGTTAATTTTTCATCTGATGAATGTACTGTAACTGACAAGAACCATGTTTTCTTTTTAAAAGGGGTTAGATCAGAAAACAATTGTTATGTAGTTCCTCATAAAATTTCTGAAAAATGTAACCTAGCTTCTTTGAAAAATGAAACTCTTTGGCACGAAAGGCTAGGTCACATAAACTTTAAGGAACTTGCTAGAATTTCAAACAAAGATGTGGTTAAGGGGGTTCCTAAACTTTCATTTGAACAAAACATTGTGTGTGGCGGTTGCCAAAAGGGAAAACAGTCAAGGACTGCACACAAGAACTTGAACCACATTGGTACAAAACGGCCTTTGGAACTTTTGCACATGGACTTAATGGGGCCAACTCGTCAACCATCTTTGGGAGGTAAATGGTATATTTTCTTATTGGTTGATGATTTCTCTAGATATACTTGGGTAGCATTTTTAAAAGAGAAAGCTGATACTTTTGATTCTTTTCACGAGATTTGCCATCGTATTATGATTGAAAAGAATGAAAAGATTACTCGTGTTAGAAGTGATAGAGGTGGAGAATTCATAAATTCTAAATTCATTGATTTTTGCACTTCAAACGGCATTAAACATGAATTCTCGGCACCCTATACACCTCAACAGAATGGTGTAGTCGAGCGCAAAAACAGGGTCGTACAGGAGATGGCACGTGTTATGCTTCATAGCCGGAACCTACCGTTATATTTTTGGGCTGAAGCGGTGAACACTGCTGTCTATGTAATTAATCGAGTTTATTTGCGCCCGGGGACTTTAAATACACCATATGAACTATGGTTTTGTAGAAAACCTAATATCAAATATTTTCGTATCTTTGGGAGTCGGTGTTTTATTTTACGTGACCGCGAAAATCTTGGAAAATTTGACTCTCGAAGTGACGAAGGGATTTTCTTGGGTTATTCTACAAACAGTAGAGCATATCGAGTTTTTAACTTAGAATCTAAGACGATCGTAGAATCGATAAATGTTAAAGTAGATGAAGCTTTTCACTTTGCATCTGAAAAATCTACCCTCGATATCTCTCTTGATGATGATACACCTGCTAATGCATCTTCTTCTAACAATTCTTTCGATAATAATGATGCATCTAACGGTTCTTCAAGTTTATCTGATGTGCAGGAATCATCTCGTGTACCTCCGACTACTCCTTACCTCAAACGTTACGCATCTCCAAGGATCATCCTGAATCGAACATCATTGGAGATCCACAAGAAGGAGTTAGAACTCGGAGACAATTGGTTTGCGGATTCGCTTGCTACGTATCTTTAATCGAACCAAAGAATGTTGATGAAGCTCTTCAAGATGACTACTGGATTGAAGCAATGCAGGAAGAGCTCCATCAATTTGAGCGAAACAAAGTCTGGGAATTAACGAAGCCTCCGAAGCAACACAATGTGATAGGTACCAAATGGATTTTCAAGAACAAGAAAAATGAGGATGGTACTATCATCAGGAACAAAGCAAGGTTAGTTGCTCAAGGCTACTCTCAAGTAGAAGGTATAGACTTTGATGAAACTTTCGCCCCTGTAGCTAGACTCGAGTCCATTCGTATCCTATTTGCGATTGCTTGTCATTTTAAAATCAAATTATTTCAAATGGACGTTAAGAGCGCATTTTTAAATGGGTTTTTAAATGAGGAAGTTTATGTGGCTCAACCGAAAGGTTTTGTGGACCATAAACTACCTAACCATGTTTTTCGTTTGAAAAAGGCTCTTTACGGTCTGAAACAAGCACCGCGAGCATGGTACGAAAGGTTGACAAAGCACCTTTTGGAAAAGGGCTATACTCGAGGGGGAGCTGACAGGACTCTCTTTGTGAAGCATTATCAAAACAATTTCATTGTAGCACAAATCTATGTCGATGACATTGTATTTGGCGCAACAAGAGATAATGATGCTTCTAAATTCGCGGAGACCATGGAAAGCGAATTTGAGATGTCCATGATGGGCGAATTGACTTATTTTCTTGGATTACAAGTTAAACAAAACGATGAAGGCATTCACTTGTGTCAATCCAAGTATGCAATGGAGTTGGTCAAAAAGTTTGATTTAGAAAATTCTAAGGATTTTCCGACTCCAATGGGAACTAGCCATAAGGGACTTGGAAGTGAATCACATAGTGAGAATGTAGACGAGAAACTGTATCGCAGTATGATTGGAAGTCTACTTTATCTCACGGCTAGTCGCCCGGATATATCCTTCAGTGTTGGGATTTGCGCGAGATATCAATCAGCACCGAAGGAGGTTCACCTGAAAGCGGTGAAACGGATCATCCGATACATCAAAGGTACAATAAATTTCGGAATTTGGTATCCTATGGGAACAAGTTTGGATATTGTTGGATACTCAGATGCCGATTGGGCAGGATCAGTGGATGATCGGAAAAGCACGAGTGGTGCATGCTTCTATCTTGGCCATTGCCTTGTTGCATGGCACAGTAAAAAGCAAAACTGCATAGCACTCTCGACTGCCGAAGCGGAGTATATTTCAGCGGGAAGTTGTTCAACCCAATTGATTTGGATGAAAAGCGTGTTGAGCGACTTCCGGATTTCAGCATCTTCGGTAACAATTCTTTGTGACAACACTAGTGCTATAAACATTTCGAAAAACCCTGTGTTGCACTCTAGAACAAAACATATTGAACTTAGATATCATTTTCTTAGAGAGCTAGTTGAATCAAATATTCTTCAACTGTCATATATTTCAACTGAGGATCAATTAGCTGATATCTTAACAAAACCTTTGGATCAAAAACGTTTTATTCACTTGCGTAAAGCAATTGGCATGCTTTCCTTGAAATAACCTCTTTTGAAACCTTTGCTTAGGTTAGGTTTTGTTTTTGTGTTTTTGTTCTTTATCTATGTTTGTACATAGGACATTAATTGAGCATAAATCATAATTGACTTTAATTGCATCTTTTCACGCATTTAGAAATTTATTATGCTTTTGATATCATAATATTTCAATGTTGCAATGATCATTTATGTTAATTAAGTCATCTTTTAAGTGATCAAAGTCAATTTCTCTCTCAATGATCTCTTGGTATAGTCATTATCTTATTTGATTGCTTAGTCGAGTATGAATGCGAGATCAATTTTTGGTTGAATACCTTATATATTAAATAATTGATAGCCAATTGAGGGGGAGTCAAAGAAAAGTAAAATGCTCAAAAGATGTGGAAAGAGTTACATCCCAATGAGGAGTGTGAAAACTACCACCACATGGAGAAAAGAAAAAAAAAAAAAATACCCCATGTATGCAAAGCAAATTTTTGTTTAAAAATTGTTGATGAAATGCATATTGAAATACTTGACTCTGTCAAATTTCAAGGTTGGTATAAGGTGGGATTTTTGATGAAAGATGCTCAAAGAGCCACTCTCTTCAACAGATTGTCTAGATATATTATCTAACTTATCTGGGATTTCAAACATCTATTGATCTTGGTATTTCATTTTCTTTACCAAAATTGATGATTTGATAAAGGCATTACGCATAAGATCAGGTTAGATGTGATTGAAGTTGTTCAACTTTAAGAGTTTTAATTTCATAAATTTTCGTTTCATTTTTGAGTATTTTTGATAGATTTTGTATAATCTATTTCTTGTTGTATGAAACGATGATTTTTGTTTAAAGTTGATATGCTAAAGTGCTTACATACTTTTTCTGGATTTTATGGAATTTTTCTGAATTTTTCTGAAGAAAAAGTTGGAGCCGATCCGGATCGGACTAAGTGATCCGGATCCCGAACGCAGGCTTTTTCCTGCGGGTAGCCGATCCGGATCACATTCTCGATCCGATCCGGATCACGGCTAGGGTTTTATAAGAACAAGAGGGTTTTGATTTCTTTTACTACAATCTTTTGTTCTTAAGCCTCTAGAGTTTCTCTCTCTAGAAATCTTGCATCTTGGAGCTTTCCAAACTCAAGTTCTTCGATTCAAGTAAGTTTTATTGATCAAAATCTCGGTTTTTCACAGTTTTTCTATATTTTCCTCAAAACGTGATGAAATTTCTCTATCTTTTTCGTTTGTGAATGGTTTTTGATCAAATTTCTTTTGAAATAAGAACTCTGGGTAGATTAGTTTTGATTATATGCTGGGTTTTCTCAAGATTAACGAATTTTTGGGCTTCGATTTCTGAAAATTCTGTTTTAGGGCATATAAGAGGAATTTTTGAAAATCATGGAATTGATCTATTTTTAAAATTCTTTTTGCAAAACTAATTTGATTCTTAGCTTCTCTACATGATTATGATTGTTTGGGTACAATTTTTCAAATTTTTCAAAATTGAAAATTTTCATGTTCTTGAGTTGTTCTTCACAGGATTTCAATCTTCTTAAAGCACGCACAGCAATGGCATTCTCATGGATCATTCTTCTCTTGGTTTCGATGGTGCACACACGTGCAACTGTCAAAGAGGAACAGGTTGACCCAACTCGAGACAAGACAAGAGAAGCGGATGAAGACAGCTCAGACTTTGACGAAAAGGAGTGGGAAGAATTCCTCAGGATAAATCAACAAAAATGTGATGAGGAAGACAGAAAATATTTGAAAGGCAAAAGACTAATGAAATCTGCCTCAACGACGAAACAATACACACGACGGAAGAATGTCAAAGAAGGCGGCATTGTACTTAATGAGCCTCGTACTAGAGCACGCTCATTCTCTGAAGTTCAACAGAGTAAATCTCCATGGATTGAGGGCCAGAACGCACCATCTGCGTCTACGCAAAATCCATCAACCTCCAAGAGAATGACTTCAGAAACAGATGCGTTGGCATCCATTCAGCAGGAGCAGCAAAAACTTTCTGCTGAACAAGAAAGGATTTCCAAAGAACTTCGGCAAATTTCATCTGAGCATATGAAAATCAAGAAGAAGTATTCACATATATCAAAATTGCTCAAAGGGATTTTGAGCAAGCTCGGTTGCACTAGTTCTGACACCTCGGATTAAACATTTCTTTTTGTGCAGGATTTCAGTTTTTAGGACTTAGTTTTTAGTTTTTTTTAGTTTTAGTTCTCAGGTTTTTCTTGATATTGGAACTTTTAACTCTCCTTACACTTTGTAGTTTTGACTACATTTTTGGCTTTGTTTGTGACAAAAAGGGGGAGAGAGTAGAGAAAACTTTGTGTGAGAACTTTGAACGAACTCAAACTTTGACTTTGGTGGAAGGTAAGTATTACAACTTTTGGTTTTTATTTGTGATTTGTTGCATGTCCCTACTAACTATTTGACTAACTATTTGGGCATGTAATATTACTAACAAGTTGTTTGATTACTAATAACAAAGTTATGACATTTGGAATCTTATTGCTTAGAAGATATGTCAATGATTGATGCTGATCTTATTACATATCTGAATTACTAAATGTCATGATGAGTATAAACTCTATCTCTGCTTGGTTTTGTATGCTTCAATTCTTGAGGTATCTAACGATCTTTTTGTCAAGAATGATTTCTTTTGCAGAGAGTACAGATGTCTAAGTCTAGAGTCTGTTTTAGGAGTTTATCTCATGTTTTTAATTTTTGGATCTCCATTGTAAATTTTTGTTGTATGGTGATAGCAACAAAAATATCCTTTTTGAATTTTCTTTTGTGGATTTGTGTTTTGTCACGAAACCGCCAAAGGGGGAGATTGTTACGGAATTTGAGTTGGCGTATTTCGTGAAAGTATTAAGTCTTGAAGATTGAAGATGAAAGAAGTTTGGATCATATACCTCAATCTCAAGAAAGAAGAATTCAAAAGGATCAGGTATGTTTAACTAAAGATTTTTGGTGATCCGAATACTTCTTGTAGTGTAGAAACACTTGGAAGAATTTTTTATTGCATAAAAATCAAAAACTGGACATGGGACATGTTCAGGATCCGGATCAGACTTTGCAATCCGGATCCCGAAGGGTGTTCGTTCATACACTGGTTCAATCCGGATCGCAGCATCCTTTGATCCGGATCCCGAACACTAGTTTTACCTTTGTATTTGAACGATCCGGATCAGGATTTGCAATCCGGATCCCGAACGTTGATGTTTGGTGAAACTGTATGAACGATCCGGATCGGGAACTTCGATCCGGATCCCGAACTATTGTTTTTCTGGAAACCGTCTTTCTTGCTACTGCAATCCGGATCGCCAAATCCGATCCGGATCGCCGTCCGTAAAATTTCCAGAAAAGGCAGTTTTTGATCCTTATCTTCTTCCAATGGTTTCTAACCTATAAATAGACCCTTTATTCATTTTCTAGGGCATCCAAAATAATAGAAAAATACAACCGAAAGAGAAAAATCCACATATAGAGAAGAAAGGAAATCAATAGATTAATTCTATGTTTCTTCATCTATATTGATTGATTTGATTCTAGATTTTCCAAACTCAGATTTTGAGTAGAATCAAATCAATGAATACTTAGATGGTATTTCCGATCTATTTCTAATCTAAGTATTCGGCGGATCATCACCACCCAAAAAACAACGATTTACCCTAAATCGGCGCGTGGACTCGCGTGGCCTTGTGGATTCAAGGTGCAACCGCTCTCGTGGATTCGGAGCGAGGTACGTTCGTGGATTCGAAGCGTGCTACTGGGTGAAGACCGTGGATTCGATTGGACGTCGTGGACTCGACATTGGATGCTGAGGATTCGGCGTTGGGCGCAGATCGTGGATTCGAGAAGTGTCGTGGAGCGAGCGGAGAAGATCTATGTAATAACCGCAGGTTTATTTTCCCTTTTTGGTCTGACCTGTGAATTTATTTCGAACCGCTCTTCGGCTAAGGGGTCCGGGGTACAACTTTTCTCGCGTTGTTTTGGGCAGGCCGTCGGGGCTCGCGGGTATTTTTAGAGAATAAAGCCCGCGAAACGAAGACCGGCGGCGCGATCGGATCTGATTTCCGACCCCGGAATCTCCCGGAATAAATTTCGGAAGTTTGTAGCAGCTCGGGGTGTTCAGCACGTCTTATTAGAGGTAAACCAGCCCCGGGTAATTTAATTTAATCTATTTTTATTTGGGGAATTTAATTTAATCTAATTTAATTTAAATTGGTAATTTAATCTAATCTAAACTTTATTTACATTCGTTTGGGTTCAGACCCAATTGCGCCAAACCGTCGATTAAATAAGGGTTGGGGGTTTAGGTTTGGGAACCCTATTCCCCTCCTCTCTCTGGTTTTGGCGTGAGTTGCCCGAGCGTGGACGAAGAACGCTCCCCCCACAACCCTTCCCTTTGATCGGCGTGGAGCATCGCGACAAAGCCACCGAGAGGGGGAAAAAAAAAACACCGCACGCTTTCTACCGGAACCGGGCACGCAAGAACGGACAATCCTCCTCCTCTCAACCATCGTCGTCGAAACCGAGGTGAGACGAAGTTCTTCAGTTATTTGTCTTCTTGGGGTTCTTGATCGTCCCTTCGGCGAGGAGGGAACGCACGCTTTCTTATTTTTGTTCTTGATCCGGGCAAGGGAGGGGAAATCCTTGGAATCGCCGGGGCGGGATTTCCCTTCGTCTTGTACCGCGAGCAAGGCAATTTTGGGGACCAAACGGGAGGCCGCCGCCGCCGTGGTTAAACGGGAGGCCGCCGCCGCCGTCACCGTGTTCACGAGGTCATCGCCGGAGCCGCCGTGATCGCGGGGTCGCGACCGGAGCCGAAAACGGACGCGATATTGGGGTTTTCTGGCCGCGGTCCACCCGTCCGGGTGCACCCGGTGCACGCCGCACCGGCCCAGGGCCGTGAACCCGGCGCACGGAGCTGTGCGCCAGGCCGCGCGGTCCACCGGGCCGGCGTGCACCCGGCGCATGCCGTTCCGGCCCGGGACCGCAGACCCGGCGCACAAATCTGTGCGCCAGGCCGCGCGGTCCACCGGGCCGGCGTGCACCCGGCGCACGCCCTTGCGGCCCGGGGACGCGGACCCGGCGCACGGCCCGGTGCGCCAGGCCGCGCGGTGCACGCCCGGGCGTGCACCCGGCGTACGCCACAGCAACGCGGGGCCGTGGACCCGGCGCGCGCCCGCACCCGTGCGCGGCCCGGCCCAAGACGGCGCTGGTCCACCGCGCCGCGTGCTCCCGGCCTACGCCCATGCCGCCGCCGCCGTGGACCCGGTCCACGGTTGGACCCGTGCACCCGCTTCCTGAAAAAGGGCCCAGGAGCTCCGTTTTTAGTCCGTTTCGCGCCATTTTTGCGTGTTTTTTACCACAAAGACGTTTTTAACAAGTATAATCTTTATTGTAGCTGCCTGGGCACATAGCGAGGGCGTTTTAGTTGGAGTTCCGCACGTCTTCTCCTTCGCATAGAGGTGGGTCCAAATTCTAAGTCCTTTTTATTCTATCATGTTGGACGGGGGTACTCATACGTGTACTTGGGTTGAGTGTGGTAGTTAGCCTCGATCTTCGATGACCATGCAATTTAAATATTACGTATTATTGTCCCACTTTAATGCTACCTGATATCATTACTTGAGATGCAACGGATTATCGCTACACTTTAATGGATATGTGGTTTCATATTTCTGATGTTACTAGTTACCGTCTTTCCTTCGATTGTGCTGTTAGTAGGGTACCTTGAGTATACATGTTACTATTTTACTCTGGTTCGTGCATCATGGTTACTATCTTATTATTGTTCATGCATGTGGTTACTACCTTATTATTGTTCATGCATGTGGTTACTACCTTACTATTGTTCATGCATGTGGTTACTACCTTACTATTGTTCATGCATTGTGGTTCCTGTGCTCGAGGCTGCAACACGCGCACCCGCGGTTTGGCCACCGCAGGGGTGCGCTTTTCCGGAAAAGTGGTCTATGACCCGTGTATACCCACGAGGTGACGTAGTGGGGCCCCTTATTAGTTGTGGGGTTTGAGGCGCCGAGGTGCGAGCGGTGCGACCCGTCGGTTTAGTTGTCCGACGTGGTCGGGTTTCTACAGGTACGGTATGGGCCGTCGGTTTAGTTGTCCGACGTGGCCAGGTATTACAGGTTACAGGCGTACAGGTTGCCGTTTCCCCTCTTGAGAGGGTGGTTGCTCCGGTTGTCTTCACGGTTTGTTTATTATATTTTTCCCGTTCTGTTATTATTAGTCACTGACTTCCCACTTCGTGACAGGGTTCAGGGGGGGGAGAGGTAGGCGACGGTGAGGACGGGGCAGGAGCAGCTGGGTCGCTGGGGACCCTGGATTGTATTTTCTCTTTCATCCTTGCATTTCATTTTCATTGTAGTTATGTGTCAGGCTCTCGATACCCTCGTGGGGTCGACGTGGATGTCGGTATGGATTGCATTTAGTTATCCTTTTATGCATTACTGTTCCTTCCATTTCTGTTGGCCGTTTGAAAAAGAAAAAGAAAACCAAACCAAAGAAAAGATTTCGAAAACCGTTTTTAAAATCTAAGTGTTGTGTGGGCACTGGTTTCAAAACCTTGTGGATTTATGGATTGCGAAATGGATTTCAAAACTTGGGTGTCGTGTGGGCACCGTTTTCAAAACCTTGTGGATTTATGCGGATTGTGAAACTCGTTTTCAAAACATAAGCGCCGGGTGGGTGCTCTTTTAAATCTGTGGATTTATCCTTTTCAAATTGATCGGCCATACGCTTTAATAAACTTGAATGCTAGTTGTATGTTAGTAACCGTTGTGATTGAATGGTTGTGAATGTTTGAGAGATGTACTAAACGCTACGCCGTGCACATACAGGGGAGACTCTGTCCGTTTGCAGAGAGATCCTGTATGTGCGGCGGGTCTGGGCACGCGCCGGGGAAGAAAGGTTTCCTTGTTAAAAAAAAAAAAAAAAATGAACCGTTTCCGCTAAAACAAACCCCCGGGGCGTGACAGATTAAGATGGTATCAGAGAAAATTTCATTCAATCACAACAGTTGGTGCCGACATCCGTGGGAATACCTCACTTATCTACGAATGAATGAAATGCGTAGGGCTTATGGGTGTAGGACGTGAGCGAGCGGGGAGGGGGGGGGAGAGTTCGAGTTCCTTTCTCTCGATAAGTGGTCGGTTGCATATTCGTAAGGGCTAGGACTGACTGTTCTTTGTGTGTGTACAGATAGAGGGTCGGCTCAGTAAGCAACCGACGACAGAAATGGACATCGCCGACGAAGCCAATCGCCTGCTCCGCAACCAGCTGCGAGACGTGGCGGGGCAATTGCTGACCCTCGCAGAGCGCCTGAGCATACTGATACAGGAACTCGAGGGCGTCGATCAATTCCGGGGCGGCAGAAGAAGCGTTACCCCGCTCGGGATGCCACCGACGGGCCCTCCCGCCTTCCAGGAGGCTGCTAATTTGGCCGTGTACACCAATGTTGAGCGCGCCCGGCAGGAATACTCTTACCCCGGGCCGGCAGGGGACCCCCAGCGGAGGGACCGGGCGAACAAACGCCCGAGAGCCGAGCAGAACCTTGGTCAGACGACAGAGGAGCCTAGGCCACCGAAGCCGTGCGTCATATGCGGCAACGCGCACCTCATGACGAGTTGCCCGTGGCGGGACGGGCACTGCTTCCGATGTGGCAGGCCGGGCCACACGCGTTACGACTGCCCTTCGAAGCCGGGTGCCAATAGACCCCCGGCGCCGCGGCGTGATGAACCTAAGGGAACTGCTGCCCCCACCTCCCAGGGGGGCACCGACCCAAAGAGCCGGCCAAACCCACGCCCGAAGCGTGCACCGGAAGACGAGCGAGGGCTTAAGGGGAGCGCGCACGTGCAACCAGGAGTCTGCATCATCTGCAAGGGTGCGCACCCAGTGACGGAGTGCACTTGGAGGTACCACTATTGTAACCGGTGCGGCTTGCCAGATCACACCCATGCCTCCTGCCCCCAGGGACCAACCCATGCCTCCGCCACCGCACCACCACCGCAGCGAGGACCGGAGAGCACTGCGGCCCCCGTTCAGACAAAGGACACACCCGGCGACCAGCAATCCGCGGACTCTTCTGACAGCAGACCCCGGCCCCAACACGCGGTGCGACGCTGGCCCAAGGGTTGTGGGCGGACCTCCTCGGCCGCTCCGGTGGAGGACGCGACCTCCCAAAGTGGGGAGTGACAGGTATGTACTTATTGGTTTTCGATCTACTTTTGCTTTCTTTTGTCTAGATTACTTTTGTCTAGATAGGAGTACCCTCCGAGCCGGAGCAACCCGCCCTCTTTTGACCCTTGCGAGCCTCCCCCTACCTTTAGTTTTACCTTTCGAATTCTCTGGCCGTTTCGGTTTCCGCACTAAATCGGGGGCGAGCACCATGAGAGTTTACCTAGCTTTACGCACGGCCTATTTTTCCCTTTACCTCCGAGGTTTTGGTTAGTTGCCCCCTTCGACCCAGTCGGGATAGGCTTCGGTCGGTAAGTTGTTTCTTCCATGCACCATACCACCCGGTACCAGTTACGGGCCACCGGGAAAGGGCTGAAGGCATCGTCGGGGCGCCCAACCGTTCCACGGGTACGAAGGAAGGACGGGACCCTAAGCCTCTGCATCGATTACCGGGGAATAAACAAGGTCACGGTGAAGAATAAGTACCCCTGCCAGAATCGAAGACCTTTTCGACCAGTTGCTGGGGGGCGACGGTTTTCTCTAAGTTTGATCTGAAATCGGGCTGCCACCAGCCCCGAGTTCGGAACGAGGACATCATGAACCGGATCTTTAGACCCTTCCTGGACCGGTTCGTGGTAGTCTTCATCGACGACATACGGATCTATTCACCCACCGATGAGGAGCACGAAGACCATTTACGGATGTTACTCCAAACCCTCAGAGAGCAGAAGCTGTACGATGAGCCAAAAAGTGCAAATTCTGGCTACGCGAAGAGGAATTCCTGGGGCACCTGATCTCGACGAGAGGAACTGCCGTGGACCCCAAGGAGGTGGAATCAGCGATGGACTAGCAGCCGCCGACGACAGTGGCGGAGATCAGCAGTTTCTTGGGATTGGCAGGGTACTACAGACGTATCGTCGAGGGTTTCTCGAAAATTGCGGCCCCTTAAATCGGTTGACCAGAAAAGGGGAAAGTGATTGCCTACGCATCCAGGCAGCGGAAGGATTACGAAAAGAACTACCCGATACACGACTTGGAATTGGCTGCTGTAGTCTTCGTTTTAAAACTGTGGAGGCTTTATCTCTTTGGAGTTCACGGTAACGTCTTCTCAGATCGTCAAAGTCTTAAGCACAACTTTACCCAAAAAGAATTAAACTTGCGGCAGAGGCGGTGGCTAGAATTGTTGAAGGATTGCGACCTGTCGATCCAATACCACCCCGGGAAGGCGAACGTGGTGGCAGACGCCTTGAGCAGGAAAGGGCATCAGGAAGGGGCGTCGGAGAGCACGATAACGGAACAGAACCACTTGATCGCGGAGTTCGCACGAATGCAGTTAGAGGTGATGCCGGCGGGCACGGTTACGCGACTTCTGACCTTGGTAGTCAAGCCGACGTTATTTGAGAAGATCCGGGAGCGACAGCAGACCGACCCACACCTACAGCGCATACGAGACAAGATTTCCCTGGGCCAAGAGAGCGATTTTGCGGTGGATGACGACGGCACCTTACGGTTCTGCGGACGGATTTGCGTGCCGGACTCAACAGAGTTGAAGGAAGAGATCTTAGCGGAGGCACACCGAGCCCTTATGCGGCACACCTAGGGGGCACGAAGATGTACAGGGATCTCAAGCAGACTTTCTGGTGGCCTAAGTTGAAAGAAGACGTGACGCGACACGTGGCTCACTGCCTACTATGCCAACAGATAAAGGCCGAGCATCAGCGACCAGCAGGGAAGCTACAGCCCTTACCGGTACCAGAGTGGAAGTGGGACCAGATCACCATGGATTTTGTCACTGGATTCCCACGTTCACAACAGGGCCACGACGCGATCTGGGTCATAGTCGACCGGTTAACCAAGTCAGCACACTTCCTGCCAATTCATACAACTTGGACCCGCGAACGGTTAGCTCAAGTCTACATCAGCGAGATCGTGAGACTACATGGAGTACCGGCATCGATCACCTCGGACAGAGACACGCGCTTTGTCTCGAAGTTTTGGCAAAGCCTTCAGCGGGCTATGGGGGACCAGACTACAGTTCAGCACAGCCTTCCACCCTCAGACGGACGGACAGTCGGAGCGTGTGATACAAACCCTCGAAGACCTGCTTCGCGCCTGTGTGCTGGATTGGGGAATCGGTTGGTCACGCTACCTACCCCTCGTGGAATTCGCCTACAACAACAGCTACCAGGCCAGCATTCAGATGGCACCCTACGAAGCCTTATACGGAAGGCGCTGCCGATCCCTGATTTGTTGGGACGACTTGGGAGAACGGAAACTCTTGGGACCCGACTTAGTGGAGGAAACTGAAGAGAAAGTGCGCCTTATCAGACAGCGCCTGCTGACCGCCCAGAGTCGACAGAAGAGCTACGCAGACCAGAGGCGCCGTGACTTGGAATTTCAAGTGGGGGAACACGTGTTTTTGCGGGTCTCGCCATCCAGAGGAATCAAGCGTTTCGGGCTAAAGGCAAGCTGAGCCCACGGTTTGTGGGGCCATTCGAGATCCTAGAGCGTATTGGCCCAGTAGCTTACCGCCTCGCCCTACCACCAAACCTCGACCGAGTCCACGACGTGTTCCACGTCTCGATGCTTCGGAAATATCTTCCCGACCCATCACACGTTCTGGACGCCTCAGCACTCGAACTTAAGGAGGACCTAAGCTTCGAAGAAACCCCGGTGAGAATCCTGGCAAGGGAAAACAAATCACTGCGAAACCGAACTATCCCCTACGTGAAGGTACTATGGAACAACCATGAGGAGCGGGAAGCAACTTGGGAACTGGAGTCCAAGATGAGGGAGTGCTACCCCGACCTTTTCACTCCCACCCGGGCTTGAGTTTCGAGGACGAAACTCGTTTTTAGAGGTGAGTGGTGTAATAACCGCGGGTTTATTTCCCTTTTTGGTCTGACCTGTGAATTTATTTCGAACCGCTCTTCGGCTAAGGGGTCCGGGGTACAACTTTTCTCGCGTTGTTTTGGGCAGGCCGTCGGGGCTCGCGGGTATTTTTAGAGAATAAAGCCCGCGAAACGAAGACCGGCGGCGCGATCGGATCTGATTTCCGACCCCGGAATCTCCCGGAATAAATTTCTGAAGTTTGTAGCAGCTCGGGTGTTCAGCACGTCTTATTAGAGGTAAACCAGACCCGGGTAATTTAATTTAATCTATTTTATTTGGGGAATTTAATTTAATCTAATTTAATTTAAATTGGTAATTTAATCTAATCTAAACTTAATTTACATTCGTTTGGGTTCAGACCCAATTGCGCCAAACCGTCGATTAAATAAGGGTTGGGGGTTTAGGTTTGGGAACCCTATTCCCCTCCTCTCTCTGGTTTTGGCGTGAGTTGCCCGAGCGTGGACGAAGAACGCTCCCCCCACAACCCTTCCCTTTGATCGGCGTGGAGCATCGCGACAAAGCCACCGAGAGGGGGAAAAAAAAACACCGCACGCTTTCTACCGGAACCGGGCACGCAAGAACGGACGATCCTCCTCCTCTCAACCATCGTCGTCGAAACCGAGGTGAGACGAAGTTCTTCAGTTATTTGTCTTCTTGGGGTTCTTGATCGTCCCTTCGGCGAGGAGGGAACGCACGCTTTCTTATTTTGTTCTTGATCCGGGCAAGGGAGGGGAAATCCTTGGAATCGTCGGGGCGGGATTTCCCTTCGTCTTGTACCGCGAGCAAGGCAATTTTGGGGACCAAACGGGAGGCCGCCGCCGCCGTGGTTAAACGGGAGGCCGCCGCCGCCGTCACCGTGTTCACGAGGTCATCGCCGGAGCCGCCGTGATCGCGGGGTCGCGACCGGAGCCGAAAACGGACGCGATATTGGGGTTTTCTGGCCGCGGTCCACCCGTCCGGGTGCACCCGGTGCACGCCGCACCGGCCCGGGGCCGCGAACCCGGCGCACGGAGCTGTGCGCCAGGCCGCGCGGTCCACCGGGCCGGCGTGCACCCGGCGCATGCCGTTCCGGCCCGGGACCGCAGACCCGGCGCACAAATCTGTGCGCCAGGCCGCGCGGTCCACCGGGCCGGCGTGCACCCGGCGCACGCCCTTGCGGCCCGGGGACGCGGACCCGGCGCACGGCCCGGTGCGCCAGGCCGCGCGGTGCACGCCCGGGCGTGCACCCGGCGTACGCCACAGCAACGCGGGGCCGTGGACCCGCGCGCGCCCGCACCCGTGCGCGGCCCGGCCCAAGACGGCGCTGGTCCACCGCGCCGCGTGCTCCCGGCCTACGCCCATGCCGCCGCCGCCGTGGACCCGGTCCACGGTTGGACCCGTGCACCCGCTTCCAGAAAAAGGGCCCAGGAGCTCCGTTTTTAGTCCGTTTCGCGCCATTTTTGAGTGTTTTTAACCACGAAGACGTTTTTAACAAGTATAATCTTTATTGTAGCTGTCTGGGCACATAGCGAGGGCGTTTTAGTTGGAGTTCCGCACGTCTTCTCCTTCGCATAGAGGTGGGTCCAAATTCTAAGTCCTTTTTATTCTATCATGTTGGACGGGGGTACTCATACGTGTACTTGGGTTGAGTGTGGTAGTTAGCCTCGATCTTCGATGACCATGCAATTTAAATATTACGTATTATTGTCCCACTTTAATGCTACCTGATATCATTACTTGAGATGCAACAGATTATCGCTACACTTTAATGGATATGTGGTTTCATATTTCTGATGTTACTAGTTACCGTCTTTCCTTCGATTGTGCTATTAGTAGGGTACCTTGAGTATACATGTTACTATTTTACTCTGGTTCGTGCATCATGGTTACTATCTTATTATTGTTCATGCATGTGGTTACTACCTTATTATTGTTCATGCATGTGGTTACTACCTTACTATTGTTCATGCATGTGGTTACTACCTTACTATTGTTCATGCATTGTGGTTCCTGTGCTCGAGGCTGCAACACGCGCACCCGCGGTTTGGCCACCGCAGGGGTGCGCTTTTCCGGAAAAGTGGTCTATGACCCGTGTATACCCACGAGGTGACGTAGTGGGGCCCCTTATTAGTTGTGGGGTTTGAGGCGCCGAGGTGCGAGCGGTGCGACCCGTCGGTTTAGTTGTCCGACGTGGTCGGGTTTCTACAGGTACGGTATGGGCCGTCGGTTTAGTTGTCCGACGTGGCCAGGTATTACAGGTTACAGGCGTACAGGTTGCCGTTTCCCCTCTTGAGAGGGTGGTTGCTCCGGTTGTCTTCACGGTTTGTTTATTATATTTTTCCCGTTCTGTTATTATTAGTCACTGACTTCCCACTTCGTGACAGGGTTCAGGGGGGGGAGAGGTAGGCGACGGTGAGGACGGGGCAGGAGCAGCTGGGTCGCTGGGGACCCTGGATCGTATTTTCTCTTTCATCCTTGCATTTCATTTTCATTGTAGTTATGTGTGAGGCTCTCGATACCCTCGTGGGGTCGACGTGGATGTCGGTATGGATTGCATTTAGTTATCCTTTTATGCATTACTGTTCCTTCCATTTCTGTTGGCCGTTTGAAAAAGAAAAAGAAAACCAAACCAAAGAAAAGATTTCGAAAACCGTTTTTAAAATCTAAGTGTCGTGTGGGCACTGGTTTCAAAACCCTGTGGATTTATGGATTGCGAAATGGATTTCAAAACTTGGGTGTCGTGTGGGCACCGTTTTCAAAACCTTGTGGATTTATGCGGATTGTGAAACTCGTTTTCAAAACATAAGCGCCGGGTGGGTGCTCTTTTAAATCTGTGGATTTATCCTTTTCAAATTGATCGGCCATACGCTTTAATAAACTTGAATGCTAGTTGTATGTTAGTAACCGTTGTGATTGAATGGTTGTGTTGTTTGAGAGATGTACTAAACGCTACGCCGTGCACATACAGGGGAGACTCTGTCCGTTTGCAGAGAGATCCTGTATGTGCGGCGGGTCTGGGCACGCGCCGGGGAAGAAAGGTTTTCCTTGTTATTCAAAAAAAAAAAAAAATGAACCGTTTCCGCTAAATTAAACCCCCGGGGCGTGACAATCTACTAGGAGCGTATGGTAAAAGGTTGAGTCGTCTGTGAGTACGTTATATCACCTTGTACGTGTGTTAATTCTAGTGGATTTCACCGTGTTATCGGTCCCGTAGTTTTTTACTCCGGTTTGGAGTTTTTCCACGTAAAATTCTTGCGTGTTCATTTATTTTTCCGCATTGGGTTTTATTGCGCAATAATTTTTTGAGTGTTTATTGTTTACACCTATTCACCCCCCTCTAGGTATTTTTTCCCCTATTTAGATCCATATTAGTATAACCCAACAGCTGGTACTATCTCCAATCTCAGACGTGAGAACTCCGCGATTAAGTTGTCCTGCTGAGTGATCGTACTCGCCGAGGTCCCCTCTGCTTGCCCCTTTCTGCTCAAGGCATCGGCCACGACATTTGCCTTCCCGGGGTGGTACTGGATTGACAGGTCGTAGTCTTTGAGTAACTCCAACCACCGTCTCTGTCTCAGATTCAACTCCTTCTGGGTGAAGAGGTACTTAAGGCTTTGGTGGTCAGAGAACACGTTACAGTGCGCACCATAGAGATAGTGCCTCCACAGTTTCATAACAAAGACCACTGCGGCTAGCTCCAAGTCATGAGTCATCCTTGAGTTGTCTTGAGGCATAGGCTATAACCTTTCCTTGTTGCATCAGTACTCCCCCCAATCCTGTCCGTGATGCGTCGCAGTAAACCTCGTAGTCTTCCCCGGGTGTTGGTAAGGTAAGCACAGGTGCTCTTGTTAACCGCTTCTTAAGTTCCTCAAAACTATCTTGGCATTGGGTCGTCCAAATGAACTTTACTCCTTTCCGGGTTAAGCGGTTCAGGGGGGTTGCAATCTTGGAAAATCCCTCGACAAAACGCCTATAATATCCCGCAAGGCCCAGAAAGCTGCGGACCTCTGTCACCGAAGTCGGTTGGGGCCAGTCGGTCACTGCCTCCACTTTCTTAGGATCCACCGCAATTCCTGCTGCTGAAATGATGTGCCCTAGGAACCCCACCTCGCGAAGCCAGAACTCGCATTTCTTGAGTTTGGCGTACACCTCTTGCTCCCTAAGAGTCTGCAGAACAACTCGTAGATGCTCCTCGTGCTCCTCATCGGTGGGCGAGTAGATCAGGATGTCATCGATGAAGACCACTACAAACCGGTCTAGGAAGGGCTTGAAAACTCGATTCATCATGTCCATAAATACCGCGGGGGCGTTAGTGAGCCCGAACGGCATTACGGTGAACTCGTAGTGGCCATACCGGGTCCGGAAAGCCGTCTTCGGAATGTCCTCATCCTTCACTCTGAGTTGGTGGTAGCCGGACTGTAAGTCAATTTTTGAAAACACCGTCGCTCCCCGTAGCTGATCAAAGAGATCATCGATCCTTGGCAAGGGGTATTTATTCTTCACAGTGACCTTGTTGATTTCCCGGTAGTCAATGCAAAGCCGCAAACTCCCGTCTTTCTTTCGCACGAAGAGTACCGGTGCGCCCCAGGGCGACACACTCGGTCTGATAAATCCCTTGTCCAGAAGGTCTTCGAGCTGCGCCTTGAGCTCCTTTAGTTCCGCAAAGGCCATTCTGTAGGGGCCTTTGTGATCGGTCGGGTACCGGGCGGAAGCTCGATCGGAAACTCTACCTCTCGCTCGGGGGGTAAACCAGGTAGTTCCGTCGGGAAGACGTCTGGAAGTCCCTCACCACCGGAATGTCGGAGAGTGCCGTAGAGGGTCCCGTGGCCAGGGCCACCGACGCCAAGTAGGCCACGCACCCCCCCTCAATCAATTTCCTGGCTCGCGACGCTGGTATGATGGATGAAAAGGAGACGCTCTTGCATGCCAAGTACACGTTCTCTGGGAACTCTGGGTGCAATAGCCGCACCTGGCGCTTCTCACAGTCAATCACCGCTTGGTACTCCGTGAGCCAATCCATCCCTAGCACCACGTCGTATTCCTTCAATGGGATCACTACCAGATCCCCGGGGCAGGAAAGCCTCCCCAACCTTATCGGACAGGCTGCTATAAGGTTGCGGGCCTCCAGGGATCCTCCCGCGGTGTGAACTGTCATCATACTGGGTAGGGGTCTCATCTCAAAACCATGGGTCAGTGCAAAGTCACAGGACAAAAACGAGAGGGTTGCTCCGGTATCAAAAAGGGTTCTAGCACGATAAACGGAAACAAGTGTGATACCTGCGACGACGTGCTCAGACGGGTATGCCTCCTGCTGGTTCATCGAGTAGACGCGGCCTCCTGATGGTGGTGGCCTGTCCCCTGCAGGTCGAGGTGCTGGCGGTCTGGAAGCTGATGCCATCGGAGCTTTTCCTCGCCCTGCGTGTTGGGATGACGGCGCGGAGGCTGCTGAGGATGCTGTGCCTTGGTTCAGGGGCAGTTGAAGCGGAAGTGCCCCTCCTTGCCACATCGGAAACAATGGTCCTGCCTTTTGGAGCATTCCGTCACCCGGTGCGCCCCACCATAGATCACGCAAGGCCGATCGTCCGAGCGTTGTCCTCCTCCTGGCGCGCCTCTGGTTCTCTGCTGGGACCTCCACCGCTTAGAGGGCCGACTCCCACTGGAGGAGCCCCCCCCCCCGAAGAAGGTTGAGTCCGTTTCCGGTCTTCCTGCTGATGAGGGCCTTCCCTCCGAGCGCGCGTGACAGCGAAGCCGCGCTCTACTATGGTGGCCCGGTCGACCACATTCTGGAAAGTATGAAGGTCTGCCGCGTCCACCACTTGGAAAATGTCGGTCCTCAGTCCATCCACGAACAGTTGCGCCTTATGAGACTCTTCCCGAATGACAAACGGGACGCAGTTCGCCAGCCTCACGAACTCTCGCTGGTACTCCATCACTGTTCTGGTTCCCTGTTTAATGTGGTTGAGATCGTCCTCTAGTTGCTTCTTGACGCTGTTCGTGAAGAACGCCCCGAACAGCTGTTGCTTAAAGGTGGTCCACGACGGAGGGCAGTACCCTTCGCGGAGTCTGGGCGTACTGTCTTCCACCATATGCGGGCGTTCCCCTCCAGAAAGTGAACGGCCAGGGGAACCCGCTCGTGGTCTTCCATCAGTAGGTCCTCAAACAATTTCTCCATTGTATCCACCCACTTCTCCACGACCCAGGGGTCCGTCGTCTCCCCCTCAAACGTCGGCGGGTCGTATTTCTTGAAGTCTGCTAAGTTGGCACGCACGCGATCCCGCTCCGTCAGCGGAGTCGACCCCTCCCCATGGCAGTAGCGGTCACGACGGTAGAAGGCCTCACCCCGGTCTCTACGGGGGTGTCCCTGGCTGAAGTCCCCGGCGTCGACCCTGCTGCTACCGCCGGAGGGGCTACCTTGGCACCGTCTGTTGGGTTAACGGTACCTCAGGCGCCGTGGCCCGGGTAGGGGCAGCCCCCGCCTCGGCCTCCATCGTTGGCGGTCCGGTCGCCGGTGCAGTTGGCCCCGGAAGAGGGCCCGAGGCGACCGCCACCGTTGCAGCGGCCTGCTGTTGCTGTGTCAGTTGGCGCACGTGATCCGTCAGGGCCGCCAGCTGCCCCGCCATCTCCCGTAGCTGTTGCCTCAGGAGTTGGTTTTCCGCGGTCGCCGACGCCGCTGCGTCCGCCCCTGTGTCCTCGGCGGTAGATCTAGTTCTGACCATGATCTGAACACAAGCACGAACCAGTTACTTCTAGCTTAAACCAAAAGATAACACCGCAAACGCTGACTCTAAAAGGAAGAAAACACTCAGTTCCCCCTCCCCCCCCACGAGCACTCGCGTTCTACTAATCTATCCCAATTCACTTTATTAATCAGTAGTTAGTGCATTGCACCCCGTGGATGTTGGGCCCCGACTATTGTGGTTAAAGTTTCTCCTCTCTGATACCATTTAATCTGTCACGCCCGGGGGTTTAAATGCGTGGAAGAAGAGCCACCGATGCTCCCAAAAGAGTACAATTTTTTTTTTTTTGAAACCCTTTACTCCCCGGTGCGTGCCCAGACCCGCCGCATATACAAATTTACTCTACAAACGAGCAGAGTCTCCTTTGTATATGCACGGCGTCCTGATTACATCACACATTCATCTCAAGCATTAACCACACTAATCGGGGTACAAACACGTACAACATGCATTCCAAACTTTCCATCAACTTTTATACAAGGAGAAGGGCCGACTGATTTGAAAGGATAAATAATCGCAAGGTTTTAAAAGCGGCGCCCACACGACGCCATTATTTTTTGAAAACTGTTTCGAAACCACATAAATCCACATAGTTTTGGAAAACGGCACCCACCCGATGCCAACTTTTGTAAAGCCAGTTTTCGCAAATGATTTTATCTTTCTTTGTTTTTCATTGTTTAAAACGGCCAAGTAAGGAAAAGAATAATATTCAATGGCATAAATGAAAGGAAAGGCAACATCCACTTCGACCCCACGGGGGTGTCGCAATCCACAGCTAACTAACATGAATAATAAAATAAAGAGGGAAATAAAAGGAGTCACTGTGTCTGAAGTCGACCAATGTCAGAACAGCACTCTCGCGGCCTCACCGGTGCCCTAGCACTCGCCCCTGGACGAACCTGTCACGAAGTGGGAAGTCAGTGACTAGAAAAAGTATGATAAGCAAAAGGGACTAAGACATAGCAAACCACAATAACCGGAGCACTGTCCCTCTCATATATCGTCAGCTATAAACGCACCTTGTACCAAAACAACACCGGGCACCTTCCCGATCACCTCCCGATCACCGCACCGAGCACCTACCCCGTGTCCCCCGCTGAGCACCTGCCTCGGCATCACCGCTCACACCCCCCACCTACGAGGGCCCCCATTCCTAACGCCACCGTCGCGTGGGGTACACGGGTCAACATACCACTTTTCCGGAAAAGCACACCCTTGCGGTGGCCAAACCGCCGGTGTGCGTGTAGCAAAACAAGAGCACATATATCGATAAATAAGTAAGATAATGCAACAGGGTTAGTCAGATAATCATAAATTCCACTTACTATGCACCTTGCCCCGTCATGTCATTCCTAATAAAATAAGTCTAACCCCGAAATCCCCGGAGAAGTACCCACCTCGTATGTGTCGTCCAGAACCCGGTTCGTCCGTGACCGTGCGCCTGCTTCTTACAGTGTCTCGTACTCCTGAAGGACGCAAAGAGTGTGTCAAGACTAAGGGATTCGCACACTAACACCGACTCCCTACCGAAACGACGACTGACGTGATCCCCGCACTCCGCGCGGCGGGGTTCCCCGCACGGCACTAGCCCGTGCAGCGCGTACTCCGTCTGCGCACCGCCCAACGGCCCCAACCCGTTGCGGCGGCCCGACGGCGCATTTGCCGCGCAGCGCGCGTCCTGCGGGTGGCCCGCGCGGCCCCAGCCCGCGCGGCGCCCTCCCCTGGCAGCGCCCGCGCAGCGCGCCTGCCGCGCGGCGCCCCACCCGCGGGCGGCCGCGCGGCACCCATCCGCGCGGTTCCTGCCTGCGGGGGTGCCCGCGCAGCGCGCCTGCCGCGCGGCGCCCCGCCTGCAGGCGGCCCGCGCGGCCCTGTCCGCGCGGTTCCTGCCTGCGGGCGGGCGCCCGCGCAACGCACCTGCCGCGCGGCCCCCGCCTGTGGGCGGCACGCACGGCACCTATCCGCGCGGTGCCCTGCCTGCGGGCGCGTGCCCGCGCAGCGCGCTCTGCCGCGCGGCGCCCCGCCTGCGGCGGCCCGCGCGGCACCTGTCCGTGCGGTGCCTGCCTGCGGGGGGCGCCCGTGCAGCGCGCCTGCCGCGCGGCGCCACGCCTGCAGGCGGCCCGCGCGGCCCCTGTCCGCGCGGTGCCTGCCTGCGGGGGGTGCCCGCGCAGCGTGCCTGCCGAGCGGCCGCCCGCCTGCGGGCGGCCCGTGCGGTGCCTGCCTGCGGGCGGGTGCCCGCGCAGCGCGCCTGCTGCGCGGCGCCCCGCCTGGCGGGCGGCCGCGCGGCACCTGTCCGCGCGGTGCCAGCCTGCGGGCGGGTGCCCGCCGGCGCGCCTGCCGCGCTGCGCCCCGCCTGCGGGCGGCCCGCGCGGCACCTGTCCGCGCGTGCAGCCTGCGGCGGGTGCCCGCGCGGCGCGCCTGCCGCGCGGCGCCCCTCTGCGGGCGGCCCGCGCGGCACCTGTCCGCGCGGTGCCAGCCTGCGGGCGGGTGCCCGCGCGGCGGCCTGCCGGCGCGCCGCGCCGCCTGCAGGCGGCCCGCGCAGCGTCGACGGCGCACGGCGGCACCGGCGGCGGCGGCCCCGATCACTCCCCAAAAACCAGAAAACGACCCCCTTACCGTAATCTACGAAAATCAAGAACTCCAAAATAAACCGTACCTTGATTTGCGAGGAAAAAGGGAGAAGAGGGATCGTCCGCTTTTGCCCGTCCGATCCACCAACGTCCGAGTCCTCGGTTGTCCCCGATCTCTCCTTACTTGACCGTCCCAAATCACTACCGCTCCCTTCTTGCACCGTGAAGGGAGAGGAATGGGAAACAATTTTCCCCCTCTTTTTCCTCGATCGTCTCCTCCTTGCCGTCGGCTACGAGAGGGAAAGCAAAGAAAGGAGGAAAAAAAAAAAACCCTAAGTCCCTTTTTTCCCTCAAATAAATATATATATATACCTTAAAGCCGTGCGGACACCAACACGGATCTCGGGCACCTACGGAGGGCCCAAACTTCAAAAATTAGTTCTGGATGAACCGGGAGTCAGAATCTAAAGCCGATCGCGTCCCGTGCCTCGTTTCGCGAACTCTACCGCCTAAAAATGTCCGCGAGCCCCGACGGACTGCCCGGAAAAACCCCAAAATTAGACCCTCAGTCGAACCGTCAAAAGAAGGAAAAATGGAAAGGTCAAAGAAAAGGCCGGGTCTTACAAGAATCCTGTCCAGCAGGGTAGGTCTAACCACCAGGGTCAACTGCCGTGCGACCGTACCCGCTGGTACCACCTCCAATCTCAATTATGAAGATTCTTCAATCAGACGGTCCTGTTGGGTAAGGGCGTTCGTCATTGATTCCACCGTCTGTCCCTTGCGGCTCAAGGCATCAGCCACCGCGTTCGCTTTCCGGGGTGGTAGCGGATGGTTAGATCATAGTCCTTTAGTAATTCGAGCCACCGCCCTTGCCGCAAATTTAACTCCCTCTGGGTGACGAGGTACTTGAGGCTCTGATGATCTGAGTACACATTGCAATGTGTACCGTACAAATAGTGACTCCACAGTTTGTGGGCAAACACAACCGCTGCAAGCTCCAGGTCGTGCACGGGGTAGTTTCTCTCGTACTCTTTGAGTTGCCTTGACGCGTAGGCTATGACCTCACCCGTTGTATAAGCACCCTCACAACAACCTCAAAGTCTTAACCAGGCTCCGGTAGAGCGAGCCGGGCCTGCGTCAACCTGACTTTGAGTCCTCAAAACTCTTCTGGCATTGGTTAGTCCAGATAAAACCTCTCCCCTTTTCGGGTCAGGCGAGTCAGGGGCATTGCTATCTTAGAGAAGCCTTCCTCAAAATGTCTGTAATTCCCTGCCAACCCCAGGAAGCTTC
>JAQOTM010000480.1:0-100851 GCA_029168755.2 Tillandsia fasciculata | reverse complement strand
GCATGTGGTTACTACCTTACTATTTGTTCATGCATGTGGGTTACTACCTTTATCATTGTTCATGCATTGTGGTTCCTGTGCTCGAGGCTGCAACACGCGCACCCGCGTTTTGGCCACCGCAGGGGTGCGCTTTTCCGGAAAAGTGGTCTATGACCCGTGTATACCCACGAGGTGACGTAGTGGGGCCCCTTATTAGTTGTGGGGTTTGAGGCGCCGAGGTGCGAGCGGTGCGACCCGTCGGTTTAGTTGTCCGACGTGGTCGGTTTCTACAGGTACGGTATGGGCCGTCGGTTTAGTTGTCCGACGTGGCCAGGTATTACAGGTTACAGGCGTACAGTTGCCGTTTCCCCTCTTGAGAGGGTGGTTGCTCCGGTTGTCTTCACGGTTTGTTTATTATATTTTTCCCGTTCTGTTATTATTAGTCACTGACTTCCCACTTCGTGACAGGGTTCAGGGGGGGGAGAGGTAGGCGACGGTGAGGACGGGGCAGAGCAGCTGGGTGGCTGGGGACCCTGGATCGTATTTTCTCTTTCATCCTTGCATTTCATTTTCATTGTAGTTATGTGTCAGGCTCTCGATACCCTCGTGGGGTCGACGTGGATGTCGGTATGGATTGCATTTAGTTATCCTTTTATGCATTACTGTTCCTTCCATTTCTGTTGGCCGTTTGAAAAAGAAAAAGAAAACCAAACCAAAGAAAAGATTTCGAAAACCGTTTTTAAAATCTAAGTGTTGTGTGGGCACTGGTTTCAAAACCTTGTGGATTTATGGATTGCGAAATGGATTTCAAAACTTGGGTGTCGTGTGGGCACCGTTTTCAAAACCTTGTGGATTTATGCGGATTGTGAAACTCGTTTTCAAAACATAAGCGCCGGGTGGGTGCTCTTTTAAATCTGTGGATTTATCCTTTTCAAATTGATCGGCCATACGCTTTAATAAACTTGAATGCTAGTTGTATGTTAGTAACCGTTGTGATTGAATGGTTGTGTTTGTTTGAGAGATGTACTTAACGCTACGCCGTGCACATACAGGGGAGACTCTGTCCGTTTGCAGAGAGATCCTGTATGTGCGGCGGGTCTGGGCACGCGCCGGGGAAGAAAGGTTTTCCTTGTTATTCAAAAAAAAAAAAATGAACCGTTTCCGCTAAATCAAACCCCCGGGGCGTGACAGATTAAGATGGTATCAGAGAAAATTTCATTCAATCACAACAGTTGGTGCCGACATCCGTGGGAATACCTCACTTATCTACGAATGAATGAAATGCGTAGGGCTTATGGGTGTAGGACGTGAGCGAGCGGGGAGGGGGGGGAGAGTTCGAGTTCCTTTCTCTCGATAAGTGGTCGGTTGCATATTCGTAAGGGCTAGGACTGACTGTTCTTTGTGTGTGTACAGATAGAGGGTCGGCTCAGTAAGCAACCGACGACAGAAATGGACATCGCCGACGAAGCCAATCGCCTGCTCCGCAACCAGCTGCGAGACGTGGCGGGGCAATTGCTGACCCTCGCAGAGCGCCTGAGCATACTGATACAGGAACTCGAGGGCGTCGATCAATTCCGGGGCGGCAGAAGAAGCGTTACCCCGCTCGGGATGCCACCGACGGGCCCTCCCGCCTTCCAGGAGGCTGCTAATTTGGCCGTGTACACCAATGTTGAGCGCGCCCGGCAGGAATACTCTTACCCCGGGCCGGCAGGGGACCCCCAGCGGAGGGACCGGGCGAACAAACGCCCGAGAGCCGAGCAGAACCTTGGTCAGACGACAGAGGAGCCTAGGCCACCGAAGTCGTGCGTCATATGCGGCAACGCGCACCTCATGACGAGTTGCCCGTGGCGGGACGGGCACTGCTTCCGATGTGGCAGGCCGGGCCACACGCGTTACGACTGCCCTTCGAAGCCGGGTGCCAATAGACCCCCGGCGCCGCGGCGTGATGAACCTAAGGGAACTGCTGCCCCCACCTCCCAGGGGGCACCGACCCAAAGAGCCGGCCAAACCCACGCCCGAAGCGTGCACCGGAAGACGAGCGAGGGCTTAAGGGGAGCGCGCACGTGCAACCAGGAGTCTGCATCATCTGCAAGGGTGCGCACCCAGTGACGGAGTGCACTTGGAGGTACCACTATTGTAACCGGTGCGGCTTGCCAGATCACACCCATGCCTCCTGCCCCCAGGGACCAACCCATGCCTCCGCCACCGCACCACCACCGCAGCGAGGACCGGAGAGCACTGCGGCCCCCGTTCAGACAAAGGACACACCCGGCGACCAGCAATCCGCGGACTCTTCTGACAGCAGACCCCGGCCCCAACACGTGGTGCGACGCTGGCCCAAGGGTTGTGGGCGGACCTCCTCGGCCGCTCCGGTGGAGGACGCGACCTCCCAAAGTGGGGAGTGACAGGTATGTACTTATTGGTTTTCGATCTACTTTTGCTTTCTTTTGTCTAGATAGGAGTACTTTTGTCTAGATAGGAGTACCCTCCGAGCCGGAGCAACCCGCCCTCTTTTGACCCTTGCGAGCCTCCCCCTACCTTTAGTTTTACCTTTCGAATTCTCTGGCCGTTTCGGTTTCCGCACTAAATCGGGGGCGAGCACCATGAGAGTTTACCTAGCTTTACGCACGGCCTATTTTTCCCTTTACCTCCGAGGTTTTGGTTAGTTGCCCCCTTCGACCCAGTCGGGATAGGCTTCGGTCGGTGAGTTGTTTCTTCCATGCACCATACCACCCGGTACCAGTTACGGGCCACCGGGAAAGGGCTGAAGGCATCGTCGGGGCGCCCAACCGTTCCACGGGTACGAAGGAAGGACGGGACCCTAAGCCTCTGCATCGATTACCGGGGAATAAACAAGGTCACGGTGAAGAATAAGTACCCCTGCCAGAATCGAAGACCTTTTCGACCAGTTGCTGGGGGGCGACGGTTTTCTCTAAGTTTGATCTGAAATCGGGCTGCCACCAGCCCCGAGTTCGGAACGAGGACATCATGAACCGGATCTTTAGACCCTTCCTGGACCGGTTCGTGGTAGTCTTCATCGACGACATACGGATCTATTCACCCACCGATGAGGAGCACGAAGACCATTTACGGATGTTACTCCAAACCCTCAGAGAGCAGAAGCTGTACGATGAGCCAAAAAGTGCAAATTCTGGCTACGCAAAGAGGAATTCCTGGGGCACCTGATCTCGACGAGAGGAACTGCCGTGGACCCCAAGGAGGTGGAATCAGCGATGGACTAGCAGCCGCCGACGACAGTGGCGGAGATCAGCAGTTTCTTGGGATTGGCAGGGTACTACAGACGTATCGTCGAGGGTTTCTCGAAAATTGCGGCCCCTTAAATCGGTTGACCAGAAAAGGGGAAAGTGATTGCCTACGCATCCAGGCAGCGGAAGGATTACGAAAAGAACTACCCGATACACGACTTGGAATTGGCTGCTGTAGTCTTCGTTTTAAAACTGTGGAGGCTTTATCTCTTTGGAGTTCACGGTAACGTCTTCTCAGATCGTCAAAGTCTTAAGCACAACTTTACCCAAAAAGAATTAAACTTGCGGCAGAGGCGGTGGCTAGAATTGTTGAAGGATTGCGACCTGTCGATCCAATACCACCCCGGGAAGGCGAACGTGGTGGCAGACACCTTGAGCAGGAAAGGGCATCAGGAAGGGGCGTCGGAGAGCACGATAACAGAACAGAACCACTTGATCGCGGAGTTCGCACGAATGCAGTTAGAGGTGATGCCGGCGGGCACGGTTACGCGACTTCTGACCTTGGTAGTCAAGCCGACGTTATTTGAGAAGATCCGGGAGCGACAGCAGACCGACCCACACCTACAGCGCATACGAGACAAGATTTCCCTGGGCCAAGAGAGCGATTTTGCGGTGGATGACGACGGCACCTTACGGTTCTGCGGACGGATTTGCGTGCCGTACTCAACAGAGTTGAAGGAAGAGATCTTAGCGGAGGCACACCGAGCCCTTATGCGGCACACCTAGGGGGCACGAAGATGTACAGGGATCTCAAGCAGACTTTCTGGCGGCCTAAGTTGAAAGAAGACGTGACGCGACACGTGGCTCATTGCCTACTATGCCAACAGATAAAGGCCGAGCATCAGCGACCAGCAGGGAAGCTACAGCCCTTACCGGTACCAGAGTGGAAGTGGGACCAGATCACCATGGATTTTGTCACTGGATTCCCACGTTCACAACAGGGCCACGACGCGATCTGGGTCATAGTCGACCGGTTAACCAAGTCAGCACACTTCCTGCCAATTCATACAACTTGGACCCGCGAACGGTTAGCTCAAGTCTACATCTGCGAGATCGTGAGACTACATGGAGTACCGGCATCGATCACCTCGGACAGAGACACGCGCTTTGTCTCGAAGTTTTGGCAAAGCCTTCAGCGGGCTATGGGGGACCAGACTACAGTTCAGCACAGCCTTCCACCCTCAGACGGACGGACAGTCGGAGCGTGTGATACAAACCCTCGAAGACCTGCTTCGCGCCTGTGTGCTGGATTGGGGAATCGGTTGGTCACGCTACCTACCCCTCGTGGAATTCGCCTACAACAACAGCTACCAGGCCAGCATTCAGATGGCACCCTACGAAGCCTTATACGGAAGACGCTGCCGATCCCCGATTTGTTGGGACGACTTGGGGGAACGGAAACTCTTGGGACCCGATTAGTGGAGGAAACTGAAGAGAAAGTGCGCCTTATCAGACAGCGCCTGCTGACCGCCCAGAGTCGACAGAAGAGCTACGCAGACCAGAGGCGCCGTGACTTGGAATTTCAAGTGGGGGAACACGTGTTTTTGCGGGTCTCGCCATCCAGAGGAATTAAGCGTTTCGGACTAAAAGGCAAGCTGAGCCCACGGTTTGTGGGGCCATTCGAGATCCTAGAGCGAATTGGCCCAGTAGCTTACCGCCTCGCCCTACCACCAAACCTCGACCGAGTTCACGACGTGTTCCACGTCTCGATGCTTCGGAAATATCTCCCCGACCCGTCATACGTTCTGGACGCCTCAGCACTCGAACCTAAGGAGGACCTAAGCTTCGAAGAAACCCCGGTGAGACTCCTGGCAAGGGAAAACAAATCACTGCGAAACCGAACTATCCCCTACGTGAAGGTACTATGGAACAACCATGAGGAGCGGGAAGCAACTTGGGAACTGGAGTCCAAGATGAGGGAGTGCTACCCCGACCTTTTCACTCCCACCCGGGCTTGAGTTTCGAGGACGAAACTCGTTTTTAGAGGTGAGTGGTGTAATAACCGCGGGTTTATTTTCCCTTTTTGGTCTGACCTGTGAATTTATTTCGAACCGCTCTTCGGCTAAGGGGTCCGGGGTACAACTTTTCTCGCGTTGTTTTGGGCAGGCCGTCGGGGCTCGCGGGTATTTTTAGAGAATAAAGCCCGCGAAACGAAGACCGGCGGCGCGATCGGATCTGATTTCCGACCCCGGAATCTCCCGGAATAAATTTCGGAAGTTTGTAGCAGCTCGGGTGTTCAGCACGTCTTATTAGAGGTAAACCAGTCCCGGGTAATTTAATTTAATCTATTTTTATTTGGGGAATTTAATTTAATCTAATTTAATTTAAATTGGTAATTTAATCTAATATAAACTTAATTTACATTCGTTTGGGTTCAGACCCAATTGCGCCAAACCGTCGATTAAATAAGGGTTGGGGGTTTAGGTTTGGGAACCCTATTCCCCTCCTCTCTCTGGTTTTGGCGTGAGTTGCCCGAGCGTGGACGAAGAACGCTCCCCCCACAACCCTTCCCTTTGATCGGCGTGGAGCATCGCGACAAAGCCACCGAGAGGGGGAAAAAAAAAACACCGCATGCTTTCTACCGGAACCGGGCACGCAAGAACGGACGATCCTCCTCCTCTCAACCATCGTCGTCGAAACCGAGGTGAGACGAAGTTCTTCAGTTATTTGTCTTCTTGGGGTTCTTGATCGTCCCTTCGGCGAGGAGGGAACGCACGCTTTCTTATTTTTGTTCTTGATCCGGGCAAGGGAGGGGAAATCCTTGGAATCGCCGGGGCGGGATTTCCCTTCGTCTTGTACCGCGAGCAAGGCAATTTTGGGGACCAAACGGGAGGCCGCCGCCGCCGTGGTTAAACGGGAGGCCGCCGCCACCGTCACCGTGTTCACGAGGTCATCGCCGGAGCCGCCGTGATCGCGGGGTCGCGACCGGAGCCGAAAATGGACGCGATATTGGGGTTTTCTGCCCGCGGTCCACCCGTCCGGGTGCACCCGGTGCACGCCGCACCGGCCCGGGGCCGCGAACCCGGCGCACGGAGCTGTGCGCCAGGCCGCGCGGTCCACCGGGCCGGCGTGCACCCGGCGCATGCCGTTCCGGCCCGGGACCGCAGACCCGGCGCACAAATCTGTGCGCCAGGCCGCGCGGTCCACCGGGCCGGCGTGCACCCGGCGCACGCCCTTGCGGCCCGGGGACGCGGACCCGGCGCACGGCCCGGTGCGCCAGGCCGCGCGGTGCACGCCCGGGCGTGCACCCGGCGTACGCCACAGCAACGCGGGGCCGTGGACCCAGCGCGCGCCCGCACCCGTGCGCGGCCCGGCCCAAGACGGCGCTGGTCCACCGCGCCGCGTGCTCCCGGCCTACGCCCATGCCGCCGCCGCCGTGGACCCGGTCCACGGTTGGACCCGTGCACCCGCTTCCAGAAAAAGGGCCCAGGAGCTCCGTTTTTAGTCCTTTTCGCGCCATTTTTGCGTGTTTTTAACCACGAAGACGTTTTTAACAAGTATAATCTTTATTGTAGCTGTCTGGGCACATAGCGAGGGCGTTTTAGTTGGAGTTCCGCACGTCTTCTCCTTCGCATAGAGGTGGGTCCAAATTCTAAGTCCTTTTTATTCTATCATGTTGGACGGGGGTACTCATACGTGTACTTGGGTTGAGTGTGGTAGTTAGCCTCGATCTTCGATGACCATGCAATTTAAATATTACGTATTATTGTCCCACTTTAATGCTACCTGATATCATTACTTGAGATGCAACAGATTATCGCTACACTTTAATGGATATGTGGTTTCATATTTCTGATGTTACTAGTTACCGTCTTTCCTTCGATTGTGCTATTAGTAGGGTACCTTGAGTATACATGTTACTATTTTACTCTGGTTCGTGCATCATGGTTACTATCTTATTATTGTTCATGCATGTGGTTACTACCTTATTATTGTTCATGCATGTGGTTACTACCTTACTATTGTTCATGCATGTGGTTACTACCTTACTATTGTTCATGCATTGTGGTTCCTGTGCTCGAGGCTGCAACACGCGCACCCGCGGTTTGGCCACCGCAGGGGTGCGCTTTTCCGGAAAAGTGGTCTATGACCCGTGTATACCCACGAGGTGACGTAGTGGGGCCCCTTATTAGTTGTGGGGTTTGAGGCGCCGAGGTGCGAGCGGTGCGACCCGTCGGTTTAGTTGTCCGACGTGGTCGGGTTTCTACAGGTACGGTATGGGCCGTCGGTTTAGTTGTCCGACGTGGCCAGGTATTACAGGTTACAGGCGTACAGGTTGCCGTTTCCCCTCTTGAGAGGGTGGTTGCTCCGGTTGTCTTCACGGTTTGTTTATTATATTTTTCCCGTTCTGTTATTATTAGTCACTGACTTCCCACTTCGTGACAGGGTTCAGGGGGGGGAGAGGTAGGCGACGGTGAGGACGGGGCAGGAGCAGCTGGGTGGCTGGGGACCCTGGATCGTATTTTCTCTTTCATCCTTGCATTTCATTTTCATTGTAGTTATGTGTGAGGCTCTCGATACCCTCGTGGGGTCGACGTGGATGTCGGTATGGATTGCATTTAGTTATCCTTTTATGCATTACTGTTCCTTCCATTTCTGTTGGCCGTTTGAAAAAGAAAAAGAAAACCAAACCAAAGAAAAGATTTCGAAAACCGTTTTTAAAATCTAAGTGTTGTGTGGGCACTGGTTTCAAAACCCTGTGGATTTATGAATTGCGAAATGGATTTCAAAACTTGGGTGTCGTGTGGGCACCGTTTTCAAAACCTTGTGGATTTATGCGGATTGTGAAACTCGTTTTCAAAACATAAGCGCCGGGTGGGTGCTCTTTTAAATCTGTGGATTTATCCTTTTCAAATTGATCGGCCATACGCTTTAATAAACTTGAATGCTAGTTGTATGTTAGTAACCGTTGTGATTGAATGGTTGTGTTTGTTTGAGAGATGTACTTAACGCTACGCCTTGCACATACAGGGGAGACTCTGTCCGTTTGCAGAGAGATCCTGTATGTGCGGCGGGTCTGGGCACGCGCCGGGGAAGAAAGGTTTTCCTTGTTATTCAAAAAAAAAAAAAAAATGAACCGTTTCCGCTAAATTAAACCCCCGGGGCGTGACAATCTACTAGGAGCGTATGGTAAAAGGTTGAGTCGTCTGTGAGTACGTTATATCACCTTGTACGTGTGTTAATTCTAGTGGATTTCACCGTGTTATCGGTCCCGTAGTTTTTTACTCCGGTTTGGAGTTTTTCCACGTAAAATTCTTGCGTGTTCATTTATTTTTCCGCATTGGGTTTTATTGCGCAATAATTTTTTGAGTGTTTATTGTTTACACCTATTCACCCCCCTCTAGGTATTTTTTCCCCTATTTAGATCCATATTAGTATAACCCAACAGCTGGTACTATCTCCAATCTCAGACGTGAGAACTCCGCGATTAAGTTGTCCTGCTGAGTGATCGTACTCGCCGAGGTCCCCTCTGCTTGCCCCTTTCTGCTCAAGGCATCGGCCACGACATTTGCCTTCCCGGGGTGGTACTGGATTGACAGGTCGTAGTCTTTGAGTAACTCCAACCACCGTCTCTGTCTCAGATTCAACTCCTTCTGGGTGAAGAGGTACTTAAGGCTTTGGTGGTCAGAGAACACGTTACAGTGCGCACCATAGAGATAGTGCCTCCACAGTTTCATAACAAAGACCACTGCGGCTAGCTCCAAGTCATGAGTCATCCTTGAGTTGTCTTGAGGCATAGGCTATAACCTTTCCTTGTTGCATCAGTACTCCCCCCAATCCTGTCCGTGATGCGTCGCAGTAAACCTCGTAGTCTTCCCCGGGTGTTGGTAAGGTAAGCACAGGTGCTCTTGTTAACCGCTTCTTAAGTTCCTCAAAACTATCTTGGCATTGGTCGTCCAAATGAACTTTACTCCTTTCCGGGTTAAGCGGTTCAGGGGGGTTGCAATCTTGGAAAATCCCTCGACAAAACGCCTATAATATCCCGCAAGGCCCAGAAAGCTGCGGACCTCTGTCACCGAAGTCGGTTGGGGCCAGTCGGTCACTGCCTCCACTTTCTTAGGATCCACCGCAATTCCTGCTGCTGAAATGATGTGCCCTAGGAACCCCACCTCGCGAAGCCAGAACTCGCATTTCTTGAGTTTGGCGTACACCTCTTGCTCCCTAAGAGTCTGCAGAACAACTCGTAGATGCTCCTCGTGCTCCTCATCGGTGGGCGAGTAGATCAGGATGTCATCGATGAAGACCACTACAAACCGGTCTAGGAAGGGCTTGAAAACTCGATTCATCATGTCCATAAATACCGCGGGGGCGTTAGTGAGCCCGAACGGCATTACGGTGAACTCGTAGTGGCCATACCGGGTCCGAAAGCCGTCTTCGGAATGTCCTCATCCTTCACTCTGAGTTGGTGGTAGCCGGACTGTAAGTCAATTTTTGAAAACACCGTCGCTCCCCGTAGCTGATCAAAGAGATCATCGATCCTTGGCAAGGGGTATTTATTCTTCACAGTGACCTTGTTGATTTCCCGGTAGTCAATGCAAAGCCGCAAACTCCCGTCTTTCTTTCGCACGAAGAGTACCGGTGCGCCCCAGGGCGACACACTCGGTCTGATAAATCCCTTGTCCAGAAGGTCTTCGAGCTGCGCCTTGAGCTCCTTTAGTTCCGCAAAGGCCATTCTGTAGGGGGCCTTTGTGATCGGTCGGGTACCGGGCGGAAGCTCGATCGGAAACTCTACCTCTCGCTCGGGGGGTAAACCAGGTAGTTCCGTCGGGAAGACGTCTGGGAAGTCCCTCACCACCAGAATGTCGGAGAGTGCCATAGAGGGTCCCGTGGCCAGGGCCACCGATGCCAAGTAGGCCATGCACCCCCCCTCAATCAATTTCCTGGCTCGCGACGCTGGTATGATGGATGAAAAGGAGACGCTCTTGCATGCCAAGTACACATTCTCTGGGAACTCTGGGTGCAATAGCCGCACCTGGCGCTTCTCACAGTCAATCACCGCTTGGTACTCCGTGAGCCAATCCATCCCTAGCACCACGTCGTATTCCTTCAATGGGATCACTACCAGATCCCCGGGGCAGGAAAGCCTCCCCAACCTTATCGGACAGGCTGCTATAAGGTTGCGGGCCTCCAGGGATCCTCCCGCGGTGTGAACTGTCATCATACTGGGTAGGGGTCTCATCTCAAAACCATGGGTCAGTGCAAAGTCACAGGACAAAAACGAGAGGGTTGCTCCGGTATCAAAAAGGGTTCTAGCACGATAAACGGAAACAAGTGTGATACCTGCGACGACGTGCTCAGACGGGTATGCCTCCTGCTGGTTCATCGAGTAGACGCGGCCTCCTGATGGTGGTGGCCTGTCCCCTGCAGGTCGAGGTGCTGGCGGTCTGGAAGTTGATGCCATCGGAGCTTTTCCTCGCCCTGCGTGTTGGGATGACGGCGCGGAGGCTGCTGAGGATGCTGTGCCTTGGTTCAGGGGGCAGTTGAAGCGGAAGTGCCCCTCCTTGCCACATCGGAAACACTGGTCCTGCCTTTTGGAGCATTCCGTCACCCGGTGCGCCCCACCATAGATCATGCAAGGCCGATCGTCCGAGCGTTGTCCTCCTCCTAGCGCGCCTCTGGTTCTCTGCTGGGACCTCCACCGCTTAGAGGGCCGACTCCCACTGGAGGAGCCCCCCCCCCCGAAGAAGGTTGAATCCGTTTCCGGTCTTCCTGCTGATGAGGGCCTTCCCTCCGAGCGCGCGTGACAGCGAAGCCGCGCTCTACTATGGTGGCCCGGTCGACCACCTTCTGGAAAGTATGAAGGTCTGCCGCGTCCACCACTTGGAAAATGTCGGTCCTCAGTCCATCCACGAACAGTTGCGCCTTATGAGACTCTTCCCGAATGACAAACGGGACGCAGTTCGCCAGCCTCACGAACTCTCGCTGGTACTCCATCACTGTTCTGGTTCCCTGTTTAATGTGGTTGAGATCGTCCTCTAGTTGCTTCTTGACGCTGTTCGTGAAGAACGCCCCGAACAGCTGTTGCTTAAAGGTGGTCCACGACGGGAGGGCAGTACCCTTCGCGGAGTCTGGGCGTACTGTCTTCCACCATATGCGGGCGTTCCCCTCCAGAAAGTGAACGGCCAGGGGAACCCGCTCGTGGTCTTCCATCAGTAGGTCCTCAAACAATTTCTCCATTGTATCCACCCACTTCTCCACGACCCAGGGGTCCGTCGTCTCCCCCTCAAACGTCGGCGGGTCGTATTTCTTGAAGTCTGCTAAGTTGGCACGCACGCGATCCCGCTCCGTCAGCGGAGTCGACCCCTCCCCCATGGCAGTAGCGGTCACGACGGTAGAAGGCCTCACCCCGGTCTCTACGGGGGTGTCCCTGGCTGAAGTCCCCGGCGTCGACCCTGCTGCTACCGCCGGAGGGGCTACCTTTGGCACCGTCTGTTGGGTTAACGGTACCTCAGGCGCCGTGGCCCGGGTAGGGGCAGCCCCCGCCTCGGCCTCCATCGTTGGCGGTCCGGTCGCCGGTGCAGTTGGCCCCGGAAGAGGGCCCGAGGCGACCGCCACCGTTGCAGCGGCCTGCTGTTGCTGTGTCAGTTGGCGCACGTGATCCGTCAGGGCCGCCAGCTGCCCCGCCATCTCCCGTAGCTGTTGCCTCAGGAGTTGGTTTTCCGCGGTCGCCGACGCCGCTGCGTCCGCCCCTGTGTCCTCGGCGGTAGATCTAGTTCTGACCATGATCTGAACACAAGCACGAACCAGTTACTTCTAGCTTAAACCAAAAAGATAACACCGCAAACGCTGACTCTAAAAGGAAGAAAACACTCAGTTCCCCCTCCCCCCCCACGAGCACTCGCGTTCTACTAATCTATCCCAATTCACTTTATTAATCAGTAGTTAGTGCATTGCACCCCGTGGATGTTGGGCCCCGACTATTGTGGTTAAAGTTTCTCCTCTCTGATACCATTTTAATCTGTCACGCCCCGGGGGTTTAAATGCGTGGAAGAAGAGCCACCGATGCTCCCAAAAGAGTACAATTTTTTTTTTTTTGAAACCCTTTACTCCCCGGTGCGTGCCCAGACCCGCCGCATATACAAATTTACTCTACAAACGAGCAGAGTCTCCTTTGTATATGCACGGCGTCCTGATTACATCACACATTCATCTCAAGCATTAACCACACTAATCGGGGTACAAACACGTACAACATGCATTCCAAACTTTCCATCAACTTTTATACAAGGAGAAGGGCCGACTGATTTGAAAGGATAAATAATCGCAAGGTTTTAAAAGCGGCGCCCACACGACGCCATTATTTTTTGAAAACTGTTTCGAAACCACATAAATCCACATAGTTTTGGAAAACGGCACCCACCCGATGCCAACTTTTGTAAAGCCAGTTTTCGCAAATGATTTTATCTTTCTTTGTTTTTCATTGTTTAAAACGGCCAAGTAAGGAAAAGAATAATATTCAATGGCATAAATGAAAGGAAAGGCAACATCCACTTCGACCCCACGGGGGTGTCGCAATCCACAGCTAACTAACATGAATAATAAATAAAGAGGGAAATAAAAGGAGTCACTGTGTCTGAAGTCGACCAATGTCAGAACAGCACTCTCGCGGCCTCACCGGTGCCCTAGCACTCGCCCCTGGACGAACCTGTCACGAAGTGGGAAGTCAGTGACTAGAAAAAGTATGATAAGCAAAAGGGACTAAGACATAGCAAACCACAATAACCGGAGCACTGTCCCTCTCATATATCGTCAGCTATAAACGCACCTTGTACCAAAACAACACCGGGCACCTTTCCCGATCACCTCCCGATCACCGCACCGAGCACCTACCCCGGTGTCCCCCGCTGAGCACCTGCCTCGGCATCACCGCTCACACCCCCCACCTACGAGGGCCCCCATTCCTAACGCCACCGTCGCGTGGGGTACACGGGTCAACATACCACTTTTCCGGAAAAGCACACCCTTGCGGTGGCCAAACCGCCGGTGTGCGTGTAGCAAAACAAGAGCACATATATCGATAAATAAGTAAGATAATGCAACAGGGTTAGTCAGATAATCATAAATTCCACTTACTATGCACCTTGCCCCGTCATGTCATTCCTAATAAAATAAGTCTAACCCCGAAATCCCCGGAGAAGTACCCACCTCGTATGTGTCGTCCAGAACCCGGTTCGTCCGTGACCGTGCGCCTGCTTCTTACAGTGTCTCGTACTCCTGAAGGACGCAAAGAGTGTGTCAAGACTAAGGGATTCGCACACTAACACCGACTCCCTACCGAAACCGACGACTGACGTGATCCCCGCACTCCGCGCGGCGGGGTTCCCCGCACGGCACTAGCCCGTGCAGCGCGTACTCCGTCTGCGCACCGCCCCAACGGCCCCAACCCGTTGCGGCGGCCCGACGGCGCATTTGCCGCGCAGCGCGCGTCCTGCGGGTGGCCCGCGCGGCCCCAGCCCGCGCGGCGCCCTCCCGCTGGCAGCGCCCGCGCAGCGCGCCTGCCGCGCGGCGCCCCACCCGCGGGCGGCCCGCGCGGCACCCATCCGCGCGGTGCCTGCCTGCGGGCGGGTGCCCGCGCAGCGCGCCTGCCGCGCGGCGCCCCGCCGCAGGCGGCCCGCGCGGCCCCTGTCCGCGCGGTTCCTGCCTGCGGGCGGGCGCCCGCGCAACGCACCTGCCGCGCGGCGCCCCGCCTGTGGGCGGCACGCACGGCACCTATCCGCGCGGTGCCTGCCTGCGGGCGCGTGCCCGCGCAGCGCGCCTGCCGCGCGGCGCCCCGCCTGCGGGCGGCCCGCGCGGCACCTGTCCGTGCGGTGCCTGCCTGCGGGGGGGCGCCCGTGCAGCGCGCCTGCCGCGCGGCGCCACGCCTGCAGGCGGCCCGCGCGGCCCCTGTCCGCGCGGTGCCTGCCTGCGGGGGGTGCCCGCGCAGCGTGCCTGCCGAGCGGCGCCCCGCCTGCGGGCGGCCCGTGCGGTGCCTGCCTGCGGGCGGGTGCCCGCGCAGCGCGCCTGCTGCGCGGCGCCCCGCCTGCGGGCGGCCCGCGCGGCACCTGTCCGCGCGGTGCCAGCCTGCGGGCGGGTGCCCGCGCGGCGCGCCTGCCGCGCTGCGCCCCGCCTGCGGGCGGCCCGCGCGGCACCTGTCCGCGCGGTGCCAGCCTGCGGGCGGGTGCCCGCGCGGCGCGCCTGCCGCGCGGCGCCCCGTCTGCGGGCGGCCCGCGCGGCACCTGTCCGCGCGGTGCCAGCCTGCGGGCGGGTGCCCGCGCGGCGTGCCTGCCGCGCGGCGCCCCGCCTGCAGGCGGCCCGCGCCGCAGCGTCGACGGCGGCACCGGCGGCACCGGCGGCGGCGGCCCCGATCACTCCCCAAAAACCAGAAAACGACCCCCTTACCGTAATCTACGAAAATCAAGAACTCCAAAATAAACCGTACCTTGATTTGCGAGGAAAAAGGGAGAAGAGGGATCGTCCGCTTTTGCCCGTCCGATCCACCAACGTCCGAGTCCTCGGTTGTCCCCCGATCTCTCCTTACTTGACCGTCCCAAATCACTACCGCTCCCTTCTTGCACCGTGAAGGGAGAGGAATGGGAAACAATTTTCCCCCTTCTTTTTCCTCGATCGTCTCCTCCTTGCCGTCGGCTACGAGAGGGAAAGCAAAAGAAAGGAGGAAAAAAAAAAAACCCTAAGTCCCTTCTTTTCCCTCAAATAAATATATATATATACCTTAAAGCCGTGCGGACACCAACACGGATCTCGGGGCACCTACGGAGGGCCCAAACTTCAAAAATTAGTTCTGGATGAACCGGGAGTCAGAATCTAAAGCCGATCGCGTCCCCGTGCCTCGTTTCGCGAACTCTACCGCCTAAAAATGTCCGCGAGCCCCGACGGACTGCCCGGAAAAACCCCAAAATTAGACCCTCAGTCGAACCGTCAAAAGAAGGAAAAATGGAAAGGTCAAAGAAAAGGCCGGGTCTTACAAGAATCCTGTCCAGCAGGGTAGGTCTAACCACCAGGGTCAACTGCCGTGCGACCGTACCCGCTGGTACCACCTCCAATCTCAATTATGAAGATTCTTCAATCAGACGGTCCTGTTGGGTAAGGGCGTTCGTCATTGATTCCACCGTCTGTCCCTTGCGGCTCAAGGCATCAGCCACCGCGTTCGCTTTCCCGGGGTGGTAGCGGATGGTTAGATCATAGTCCTTTAGTAATTCGAGCCACCGCCCTTGCCGCAAATTTAACTCCCTCTGGGTGACGAGGTACTTGAGGCTCTGATGATCTGAGTACACATTGCAATGTGTACCGTACAAATAGTGACTCCACAGTTTGTGGGCAAACACAACCGCTGCAAGCTCCAGGTCGTGCACGGGGTAGTTTCTCTCGTACTCTTTGAGTTGCCTTGACGCGTAGGCTATGACCTCACCCCGTTGTATAAGCACGCCTCACAACAAACCTCAAAGTCTTAACCAGGCTCCGGTAGAGCGAGCACCGGGGCCTGCGTCAACCTGACTTTGAGTTCCTCAAAACTCTTCTGGCATTGGTTAGTCCAGATAAACCTCTCCCCTTTTCGGGTCAGGCGAGTCAGGGGCATTGCTATCTTAGAGAAGCCTTCCTCAAAATGTCTGTAATTCCCTGCCAAACCCAGGAAGCTTCGAATCTCGGTCACCGTCGTCGGCCAGGGCCAGTCGGTTACCGAATCTGTCTTCTTCGGGTCGACCGCAATCCCAGCAGCCGACCAATATGCCCCAAAAAGCCCACCTCGCGGTGCCAAAACTCACACTTTATAAGTTTTGGCATATGGTTTCTGATCCCGGAGGGTCTGGGGAATTACCCGCGGGTGTTCCCCATATCCCCTGTCTATGTGAGAGTAGATCGGAGCATCAACTATAGACCACCACCGATTGGTCTAAGAAGGGCTTGAGTATCCTATTCCTCATGCCCGTCAACACCGCTGGTGCGTTAACGAGTATAAACGGTATAATCGTAAACTCATGCTGACTGTTCCGAGCTCGCAGGTCTGTTTTCAGTATGTCCTCACCCCGGACTCTAGGCTAGCGATAACCGGACAGCAGATCAATCTTTGGGAATGCCGTTGCTCCTTGTAGTTGATCGCATAAGTCATCCATCCGAGGTAGGGAGGGTACTTGCTCATCTTGTGTAAAGATCTATACGGAGCTCGTGAACGCTACTCGACTGCCGTCTACCAAGCTTTTTGCCTGCACAACGAAAGGTACAGTGAGCAAAAGGCGTTCCTACAGGCTAAGCTTACAAGTTCCGGCAAATTCGGTTCCCGGAGACACGCTTAGAACTTCAAGCAGTCAACTACCGCTTAAAGATTGCCGCGACTGTCGGCCCCAAGCGCTACGCCGATAACCCTTAACGGAAACCCCACTAGTTCTTAGAGGTTAAGGACCCGCGCCACCCTCGCTGGGCAGGAAGGAGTAAGGCCGCCTGCCTCGAGGGGTAGCCGGAGGTTCTGACCGAACTTATTCCTACGATAGGAATTTCTTCTATTAACTAGGGTAGGGCGAAAACATGAAGCGAGGTGAAAGTGTGGGACGCTTAGGTGTTGACATTAAAGTTCTAGCACGATGATGTGAAGCTCGAGTATTACCTGCTACATCGTGCTCTGCGGATTCGTCCCCTGGTGAGTCATCGTGTAGACCCTCCCTTCTCCCGGTTGCTGAAACAAAGGTGTAGATGCTGCTACGGATGATGTCCCCGTGTTCAAGGGGCAGGTGAAACGTAAGTGCCCCGGTTTGCCGCATCGAAAACAGTGGTCTCGCTTTTGGGGACATTCGGTCACTGAGTGTAATCCATCGCAAATGATGCAAGGCTTGTACACCGGCCTTTGTCCTCCCGTCGGCGCATTCTTGGCTCCTTGTTGTGATCTCGGGCGTTTAGGAGGCCGGCTCCCCTTGGTATGCTCCTTTCCGAAATAAGGCCGCGTTCGTTTCTTATCCCCGCTGTATTTCGAGCTCTCCCGTCTGGCTTGTGAAAACATAAATCCGCGCTCCACCACGGTGGCCCTATCGACCACCTCCTGGAAGGTGTGCAAATCCGCCGCTTGCACCACCTTGAAGACGTCACTCCGTAAACCATCCATAAAAAGACGGGCCTTATGAGATTCGTCTCTTATGACAGAGGGGACGCATTTGACCAACCTCACAAATGCCCGTTGGTACCCCATAACAGTCCGACTTCCCTGCTTGATGTGCACCAGGTCATCTTCCATCTGCTGTTTGATGCTGTCGGATAAGAATGCCCCAAATAATTTTTCTCAAAACGAAGACCAAGATGGGAGGGCGGTGCCCTCCGAGGGGTCCGAGCACACCGCCTTCCACCACATGCGGGCGTTTCCTTCGAGGAAGTTGACCGCCAAGGGGACCCGCTCCTGCTCCTCTATCAGTAGGTCTTCGAAGAGCCTTTCCATGGTGTCTACCCATTTTTCCACGTCCCAAGGGTCGGTCGTCTCTCCCTCAAACATGGGTGGGTTGTACCTCTTGAAATTTGCCAAGTTCACCGTCGCCCTATCCCATTCGGTTTGCTGGATAGGGGCTTTCCCCGCGGCATCGGTGGACATTCTAGGGGTAGGCGCCACCACGGTCTCTCTCAAGGGGTCTCCAACAGTGGCCCCTGGCAGAAGTCCCGCTGTTACTGGTATTGGTGCTACTGAAGGTGTTGTTGCCTGAACCGACGGTGCCCCGGTTACCGTGGTCGGAGAAGGGGCGACCATAGTCTCGCTGTCCGCCACCGGCGGTCCCGTCACTGGCGCGGCTGGTCCGGGCAGAGGAGCCTGGGTGACCTCCACTGGTGTAGTCGACAGTTGTGTCAACGGACGCACTTGTTCCATAAAGGTTGCTAACTGCCCGGCCATCTCTCGTAGTTGTTGCCGGAGGTGCTGATACTCTGCCGTTGTTGGCACCGTACTTTCTGCCCCTGCATTCTCCGTTGCTAACCCATTTCGGGCCATGATGCTGCTGTATACAAAGAAACCGCATTAACCCTAAGGTTCCTGGCCTAATACTTGACCTACAAAAACACTGAGGCTATGACCCTTGTTCCCCGCACACTCACGTCTAGGACACCTACGACTTGGTTATCTCATATCCAATTTTGGTGGTGGGATCATGCACTGCGGATATTAGTCACCGACTACTGTGGTTAAAGCCGTTTTTCTCTGATACCATTTAATCTGTCACGCCCCGGAGGTCTCAAGATAAGCGGAAAAACGTGTATTATTTTTTTTTTTTGAAATTAATCAATCAAATGAGATCGACCTCGCCTACCGGTGCGCGACAGACCGCCACATATACAAATTCACCCTTCAAACGGACAGAGTCTCCTTTGTATATGCACGGCGTCACGTTTACAACAATGTCATTCACAACAATCAACATGCACTTTAACCACACAGCCACGGTGAACAAATACTAGCAAGTAAACCATTCATAATCAATAAAATAACCTACCAGTTTGCAAATGGTGTCCACTCGACACCCGTTCCTTTAAAAACGTCTAAACATTCACATTAAGGCGGCTTTATTGTTTGAAAGGATAAACCCACAAGGTTTCCAAAGTGGTGCCCACACGACACCCTATTTTTGAAAGTCATTTTCGAAATCCTTTTTTATCGTAAAACGGCCGCACAACAAATTAAACATAACCATATCCAAACTGTAATTACATGTCCACATATCCAGCATGATCCACATCCACACAAAATAACTAAGAGGGAAAAGAGAGAGATAACCAAATAAGAGTTTGACAAAGGCCTCATACGGCCAAACATAGGGTCCGCGATACCTCACCACCGTCCCGCTGTACTTACTTAGTTGGACCTGTCACGGAGTGGGTAAAGTCAGTGACAAATAAAGTAGATGCTATAACAATAACAAACAGGAGATTAGAATGAATTACACCGCACCGGAACCTTCGCTATCCTTCGCCCTGAAACTTACTTTAATTACTTTGTTTACTTTAGTTACCACCGTCCCGTCAGGGTAGATCGACGATCTCCCCACGTGACACGTCCCGTCAGGGTAGATCGACGATCTCCCCACGTGACACATGATGCTCTAACCCCTTCATGATGCGTGGGCGACACATTTAGCCATCGTGATCAGGTCCCCAAACAACACACGTGGGGCACACGGGTCATTCAGACCACTTCTCCGGAAAAGTACACCCATGCGGGGGCCATTCCGCCGGTGTACGTGCAACATTCAAAATGGGATGTCGAGGTCGGCGTAAATTAATTATTTGCGACCCTTGGTCGCCTTAAACATTAACAAAAGAATAGTACATAATAAGCGAAGGGTTAAAACATTAGAAACATCTCATCTACTTTATTAAACCGGTTAGTATTAGATACTTTAGTGATACGTTGCACATAATGCACTTACAGCACTTGATGCAAAAGAACCCACCTGGTTGAAGATATACGACCGCTCCCGTGACCCTCTTAAGCAATCGGAACTCCTCGCGGCCTAACGAAACAACCAAAGGCACAAATCAACACCTTACCCTAATCAGGTGACATCAGTGGCCCCAACCACTGCAATAAGGAACCCACCAAAATCGAAATCACTACACCTAGAGGACCGCGACGTTAATCAAAAATCTAACAAATCAAAACCGTCAAGTAAAATCGAAAACTCAGATCACATCGGTAAACTCAAAGGCTAACAACCACCGGACCGCGACTATTTCATCGCGAACCCCGTCAGAGTCCAAAACCACTAACGAAAATCCAACAAAACCTAATCCTCAACCGGTAGCCCACTCGGGACGTCAATGGCTAAACTAAAAGGGCCCCGACGGCGAAAAGATGAGAAAAAGACCCGACGGCGCGCCCCCGACAATTTCGTCGAGGCGCGGAGCGTCGGCGAAATCGGCACCCAACATAATAAAATAGTGACCAAGAAAATCCCAAGTGGCCATGACAAGAAAACCGCGGAGATTGTGATCCCAACGGCGAAAACGGCGCTCAAAACGGTGGAAAAACGGACAAAAACGGAGCTACCGAACTTCGGGCTGTCGGGTGGTGCGCAGGAGCAACCCTGGACCGAGTTTACGGCGACTGGCGGCGGCAGCATGCGCCTGGTGCACGCAGGAAGCGGCACCGCGCGTTTCGGGCCGGGCCGGTGCACGACCCGAGCGTGCACCGGGCTCACAGCTTCGGCCACCGATACGTGCGCCGGGTGCACGCCTGGAGCGTGCACCGCGCACAAGCGGGCCGGGCCGGTGCACGGGTGAGGCGTGCACCGGGTCTGCAGCTCCCGCACCGCGGGCGTGCGCCGGGTGCACGCCCCGGGCCGTGGACCACCCTTTACGGCAATGAACAGTAACCCTATTTTTTCGCGATTTCTTCTCCGTTTTCGCTCCCGTGGGACCCCGGCGACGACCCCGCGAACTTGGTAACGACGGCGGCGGCCTCCCGTTTAACAACGGCGGTGGCGGCCTCCCGTTAACCCACTATGTTCCAACGAAACACTCCCAAAAATTCCCAAAAAAAATACAAGATAATTCTAATGGCTAAACCAACGATCGACGAACAACCAAAACGTCGATCGGAAGCCCGATAAAAAGAAACCGATTAAAACAACCATACAAGAACACGGAAAACCCCCGGTTAATTCTACGAAAGGGTTAACGACCACTAACCTCAATTTATCGGAAATAAAGAACCGATCTTGGTTCTCGCGGCGTTGGAGATCCGGATCCGCTCCCCGTAGATGATGGCGTCTCGTTCTCCGGTCTCCGGACGTCAATCGGGGCGATCGGGTTCCTCCGCTTTCTCCCTCTTTCCTTCTTTTCTCCTCCGGTTAGGGTTTCCTTTTCCTTTCTCTCTTTTCCTTCCTCTTTTTTCCCAAACTAGGGTTTCGTTTGGTTTTCGGTACGCACGAAAGAGGAGGGTTTGAGAAGGCGGTATTTTAAAACTAGGGTATCGTAATCTCTCTTTTTAACTTTACTTAACGAGGGGAAATTAATTAAATTATTTAGTTTCTTTAATTATTTTCTTTTTGACTCGTACGTAAAAAGAAGATCCTCTTTTCCCTATTTTGTCACCGGATAATTAATTAATTAATTAATTATCCCCTACGAGATAACCCACCTTATCTCCAACGGGTGCAAGATATTTTGCACGGATTTCGATGCACGACTAATCACTGCATCACTAAGAATCCTGTTTCGGGAGATCCCGACATCGGATTTTGGATCCGATTGCACCGCCGTTCATCATTTTTCGAGCTCTATCGCCGAAAAATACCCGCACCGCACGTTAGTCAACTCTAAAGAGCCCGATATTCTAATTCCCTCTAACTCACACTTTATTAGCAGGAGGGTAAAATAATACTAGAAAAGTCGTGTCATTACAACCAAGGTCATGAGTCGTGCGACCGTTCCCGCTGGTACTACCTCCAGTCTCAATTGCGAAAATTCAGCAATCAAACGGTCCTGCTGGGTAAGGGCGTTTGTCATTGATTCCACCGTCTGTCCTTTGCGGCTCAAGGCATCCGCTACCACGTTCGCCTTCCCGGGGTGGTAATGGATGGTTAAATCATAGTCCTTCAGTAGTTCGAGCCACCGCCTTTGCCGCAAATTCAGCTCCTTCTGGGTGAAAAGGTACTTGAGGCTCTGGTGGTCTGAGTACACATTGCAGTGCGTTCCATACAGGTAGTGCCTCCATAGCTTGAGGACGAAAACGACTGCTGCAAGCTCCAGGTCGTGCACGGGGTAGTTTCTCTCGTACTCCTTGAGTTGCCTTGACGCATAGGCAATAACTCTGCCCCGTTGCATAAGCACGCCTCCAAGACCGTTTCGCGACGCATCGCAGTACACCTCGTAGTCCTCGCCGGGCTCCTGTAAAGCAAGCACCGGGGCTTGCGTCAGCTTGCTCTTGAGTACTTCAAAACTCTTCTGGCATTGTTCTGTCCAGATATACTTTTCTTCTTTACGGGTCAGGCGAGTGAGGGGTAAAGCTATCTTGGAGAAGCCTTCCACAAAGCGTCTATAGTACCCTGCCAGACCTAGGAAGCTTCGAATCTCCGTCACCGTTGTCGGCCTGGGCCAGTCGGTTACCGAATCAATCTTCTTCGGGTCGACCGCAATCCCAGCAGTCGATACGATATGCCCCAGAAAGCCCACCTCGCGGAGCCAGAACTCACACTTTTTGAGTTTGGCGTAGAGTTTCTGCTCCCGTAGAGTTTGGAGGACTATGCGCAGATGCCCTTCATGCTCCTCATCTGTGCGGGAGTAGATGAGGATGTCGTCTATGAAGACCACCACGAAGGTATCCAAGAAGGGTTTGAACACCCTATTCATCATGTCCATGAATACTGCCAGGGCGTTGGTGAGCCCAAACGGCATTACTGTGAACTCGTAGTGACCATAACGAGTCCGAAACGCTGTCTTCGGGATGTCCTCGCCCTTAACTCGGAGTTGGTGATAGCCAGACTGCAGATCGATCTTGGAGAACACCGTTGCTCCTTGTAACTGATCAAACAGGTCGTCAATCCGTGGCAACGGATACTTATTCTTGACGGTGACCTTGTTTAATTCTCGGTAGTCAATATACAGGCGAAGGCTCCCGTCCTTCTTTCTTACGAACAAAACGGGCGCGCCCTATGGCGACACGTTCGGTCTGATGAAGCCTTTATCCAAGAGATCTTCCAGTTGCGCCTTTAGTTCTTTCAACTCGGCGAAGGCCATCCTGTACGGCGCCTTTGTGATGGGTTTAACGCCCGGGTGTAACTCGATGGGAAAGTCGACCTCTCGTTCGGGTGGCATCCCAGGAAGCTCCGCCCGAAATACGTCGGGAAATACCTTGACGACCGGGATGTCGGATGGAGAGGGGGTGGGTCGAGTCATTAGATCCACCGAAGCCAGATAGGCTACACACCCGCCAGCTATCAGCTTCCTCGCTTGCGATGCGGAAATAACGTTCAAGAAGGATGTGCTCTTACACGCCAGGTAAACATGTTTCGAAAATCCGGGCCTCTGTAGGCATACTTGGCGCTTCTCACAATCGATCACCGCCTGGTATTCGGTGAGCCAATCCATGCCCAACACCACGTCATATTCTTTTAACGGAATAACTACTAGATCCCAGGGGCAGGATAACCTCCCCAACTTAATTGAACAGGAAGGCACGAAGCTATTTGCTTCAATTGATCCCCCAGGAGTCTGGACGGTCATCAAATAGCTTAGGGGTTTATCCTCTAACAAATGTGCATGCGCAAAGGCGCGGGAGATGAATGAGCGAGACGCTCCGGTGTCAAATAAAGTTCGAGCTCGAAATTCGAAGACTAGAGTCGTACCTGCTACTACGTCCTCTGGTGGTTCGGCTCCTTGCTAGTTCATCGAGTAGACCCTGCCTCCGTGTTGTGGTCGCGCCTCCCCTTCCTGTCGAAACGCCGGGGAACGCGTGGGTGCTCCTGAGGGTGCCCTCCCTCGCCCCTACGGCTGAGGCGTCGAGATGGAAGCCGCGGAGGATGCCGCCCCCATGCCAGAGGGGCAGTTGAATCGCAAATGGCCGGGCTTGCCACAGCGAAAACAGTGGTCTTGTCTCTTGGGGCATTCCGTGACTCGGTGCGGTCCCCCGCATATGATGCAAGGTTTATCCGCTGGCCGCTGTCCTCCTGCCGCGTACTCTTGGCCCCGTGTCGCGTCTTGGGGTGTTTTGGGGGTCGGTTCCTGCCAGAGAAGCCCCCTCCGGAATAGGACTGCGACCGCTTCTTGTCTCGACAGTGGTCCGATCCCTCCCGTCGGGCGCGTGTGACGGCGAAGCCATGCTCCATGATAGTGGCCCTGTCGACCACTGCCCGGAAGGTGTGTAAATCCGCCGCTTGTACTACTTCGAAGATGTCGCTTCGTAACCCATCTACGAAAAGACGGGCCTTGTGGGAATCATCCCGTATGACGAACGGGACACAGTTGGTCAGTCTTACGAACTCTCGTTGATACTCCATAACCGTTCGATCACCTTGTTTGATATGTTTGAGGTCGTCTTCCATCTGCTGCTTAACGCTATTGGGAAAGAACGCCCCAAATAGTTCCTCTCTAAAAATAGTCCACGACGGAAGAGGGGCAGTTGTAGCTGGGTCCGGGCGCACCGTCTTCCACCAAATGCGCGCGTTCCCCTCAAGGAAGTGAACGACTAAAGGGACCCGTTCATGCTCTTCCATCATCAAATCCTCGAACAGCTTTTCCATGGTGTCCACCCACTTTTCTACGACCCAGGGGTCGATAGTTTCTCCCTTAAAAACGGGCGGATCATGCTTCTTAAACTCTGCCAAGCTTGTCCTAGCTCGTTCCCGTTCGCTTCGCTGTTCCGCGGTCCCTCCGGTAGCTGCGGTACTTTCGGGGGTATGAATCGTCGCCGCCTCTCTTGCTGAGCCTTCCATAGTGGCTCCTACCGCAGGCTCTGATGCTGCCACCGTGGGAGAATCCGTCGGAGCCATAGGCTGCTCTGCCGACACACCCGTCACCGTAGTCTGCCGGGGCGCGGTTGCTGTTGCACAGCCCGCCCCTGGCGGCTCTACAGTAGGGGCTGTCAGTTAGTGGGGTGGGGCCGAGGCATCCTCTGCCGTCGTAGTTGTCTGCCGTTGCGTTAACTGGCGAACTTGTTCCGTCAGTGTTGCCAGTTGTCCAGCCATCTCCCGTAGCTATTGTCGGAGGAGTTGGCTTTCCGCGGCGGCTGGGGCCGTGCCTTCTGCCCCCGCATTGTCGGTCGACGACCTAGTCCGGGCCATCTTTTGCTGTACACACAGAAGCCGTATTAACCCTAAGGTCCCTGGCCTAATACTTGACCTACAAAAACACTGAGGCTATGACCCTTGTTCCCCGCACACTCACGTTCTAGGACACCTACGACTTGGTTACCTCACGTCCAATTTTGGTGGTGGGATCATGCACTGCGGATATTGGTCACCGACTACTGTGGTTAAAGCTGTTTTCTCTGATACCATCAAATCTGTCACGCCCCGGAGGTCTCAAGATAAGCGAAAAACGTGTATTATTTTTTTTTTTTGAAATCATTCCCTCAAATGAGAACGACCTCGCCTACCGGTGCGCAACAGACCGCCACATATACAAATTCACCCTTCAAACGGACAGAGTCTCCTTTGTATATGCACGGCGTCACGTTTACAACAATGTCATTCACAACAATCAACATGCACTTTAACCACACAGCCACAGTGAACAAAATACTAGCAAGTAAACTATTCATTATCAATAAAATAACCTACAAGTTTGCAAACGGTGTCCACTCGACACCCGTTCCTTTAAAAGCGTCTAAACATTCACATTAAGGCGGCTTTATTGTTTGAAAGGATAAACCCACAAGGTTTTCAAACTGGTGCCTACACGACACCCTATTTTTGAAAGTCATTTTCGAAATCCTTTTTCATCGTAAAACGGCCGCAAAAATAAATTAAACATAACCATATCCAAACAGTTAAATACACGTCCACATATCCAGCATGATCCACACCCACACAAAATAACGAAAAGAGGAAAGAGAGAGATAACAGAATAAGAGTTTAACAAAAGGCCTCATACGGCCAAACATAGGGTCCGCGATGCCTCACCACCGTCCCGCTGTACTTACTTAGTTGGACCTGTCACGGAGTGGGTAAAGTCAGTGACAAATAAAGTAGATGTTGTAACATTCACAAACAAGAAATTAGAATGAGTTACATTGCACCGGAACCTTTCGCTATCCTTCGCCCTGAAATTTACTTTACTCACTCACTTTACTTTACTTTAGTGACCACCGTCCCGTCAGGGTAGTCGACGAATCTCCCCACGGGATATTGGATGCTCTAACCCCTTCACGATGCATGGGCGACACGTTTAGCCATCGTGATCAGGTCCCCAAACAACACACGTGGGGCACACGGGTCATTCAGACCACTTCTCCGGAAAAGTACACCCATGCGGGGGCCATTCCGCCTGTGTACGTGCAGCATTCAAAAATAGGGATGCCGAGGTCGGCGTAAATTAATTGTTGCGACACTTAGTCGCCACCAGCGTTAGCCAAGAAGATTACACATTATGCGAAGGGTTAGTTTACAGAAAACACTTCATCTACTTTATTGAACAGGTTAATACATCCTTTTTAATGTTATACTACACCTAATGCACTTACAGCACCGATTGCATAAGAACCCACCTGGTCGCGGAAGGATCGGGGTACTACGAGTCTCGGACACTCTCCCGCTGCACACCTGGACCTAAAGAAGTCCCCAGAAACAACAGTCAATAACTTAGTTCAAACCGTTAACATCAAAGACTAACAACAACCGGACCGCGACTATTTCGTCGCGAACTCCGTCGGAACCCAAAACCGCTAACGAAAATCCAACAAAACCCAATACTCAACCGGTAGCCCACTCGGGACGTCAATGGTTAAACCAAAAAGGCCCCGACGGCGAAAATGATGAGAAAAGAGACCCGACGGCGCGCCCCCGATTATTTCGTCGAGGCGCGGAGCGTCGGTGAAATTAGCACCCGACATAATAAAACAGTGAACAAAAAGATCCCAAGTGGCCATGCCAAGAAAACCGCGGAGATTGTGATCCCAACGGCGAAAACGGCGCTCAAAACGGTGGAAAAACGAACAAAAACGGAGCTACCGAATTTTGGGCTGTCGGGTGGTGCACAGGAGCAACCCTGGACCGGGTTTACGGCGACAGGCGGCGGCGGCATGCGCCGGGTGCATGCAGGAAGCGTTCACCGCGCGTCTCGGGCCGGGCCGGTGCACGACCCGAGCGTGCACCGGGCTCACAGCTTCGGGTCGCAGCGCCAACAACGGGCGCACGCCTGAACGTGGACCGCGCCTGCGGGCTGGGCCGGTGCACGGGCGAAGCGTGCACCGGGTCCGCAGCTTCCGCGCCGCGGGGTGTGTGCCGGGTGCACGCCTCAGCCCGTGGACCGCGGCTGTACGGCAGGAACAGTAAACCCAAATTCCGCATTATTTTTCTTCCGTTTTCGCTCCCGTTTCGCGATTTCTTCTTCGTTTTTGCTCCCGTGGGATCCCGGCGACGACCCCGCGAACATATATGGTAACGACGGCGGCGGCCTCCCGTTTAACAACGGCGACGGCGGCCTCCCGTTAACCCACTATGTTCCAACGAAACACCCCCAAAAATTCCTGAATAAATACATGATAATTCTAATGACTAAACCAACGATCGACGAACAACCAAAACGTCGATCGGAAGCCGGATAAAAAGAAACCGATTAAAAACCACCAATTAAATCCGATAAAAATCATCGATCACACCCGATCAAGAACGAGAATAAAATATTGATCAAAATCCCAACAAAAATCCGTGATCGATGTACCGATTAAAAGAACCTTACAAGAACACAAAAAACCCCCGGTTAATTCTACGAAAGGGTTAACGACCACTAACCTCAATCTATCGGAAATAAAGAACCGATCTTGGTTCTCGCGGCGTTGGAGATCCGGATCCACTCCCCGTAGATGATGGCGTCTCGTTCTTCCGGTCTCCGGACGTCAATCGGGGCGATCGGGTTCCTCCGCTTTCTCCCTTTTTCCTTCTTTTCTCCTCCGGTTTGGATTTCCTTTTCTTTTCTCTTTTTAACTTTCCTTAACGAGGGGAAATTAATTAAATTATTTATTTCCTTTATTTATTTTCTTTTCGACTCGTACATAAAAGAAAATCCTTTTTCCCATTTTTCGTCACCGGATAATTAATTGATTAATTAATTATCCCCTACGAGATAACCCACCTTATCTCCAATGGGTGCAAGATATTTTGCACGGATTTCGATGCACGACTAATCACCGCATCACTAAGAATTCCGTTCCGGGAGATCCCGACATCAGATTTCAGATCCGATCGCACCGTCGGTCATCATTTTCCGCGCTCTATCGCAGAAAAATACAAGCACCACACACACCGACCGACTAACCAAATGTAATATTCCCGGAGTACTAAAAGGACATTATATTAGAAGGAGGGTTAATTATTACAAAAAAAATCGTGTCATTACAGGGCGTGACAGATTAGGTGGTATCAGAGCTTAGGGATAGGTCAGTTGGGACTTAGGAAACCCTAGGCTTTTTGGGCAGACCCTAGGATGATTGGGCGTGAGTGGCGTGATATTTCTCGAAAGTCGGTGATTTATTTTGTTGACTCTTCCTGTGAGTGAAGAGGGATTAACATATCCTATTTTTGATGGATAATTATGTTAGCTGCAGACAACATAAAGTTACAGGAATAGGGGGATGCCTTTGACTTTCGCTAGATTGGGTCGAGTGTGATTTTGTTGCTGATGTATGGTTTCTACTGGCAGGATGCCTCCCCGACGCCAGATCCCTACCCGGGGTACTCCTATACCCCCGGATGAGCCGGAGCAGTCCAAACCTATGGAGCTTAGTGAGTTGAGGGCCTTGGTGGCCCAGTTGGCTAAGAGTACTCGCCGACAGGAGCAGAGGATGGATCAGTTTCTTGCCCAGAGAGAGGCACCGCCCCCAGCTGTTTCTGAAGCCCCTGCACCACGAGTGGTACCATCTGTGCCGACGGCGCCGTCGTCGAGTAGCGGGGCTCCAGGAGTGATCCAGCCTTTGACACCGGATGAGGAGCAGGATATCGCTGACAAACTCACCAAGTTTTGTCAACGAGGACCGCCTAGATTTTCGGGGAGGGATGCACAGCCCTGGGAGATTGGGATGTGGCTATCAGCGATGGAGAAGCTATTCAGGGACTTCTTCATAGATCCGAGGTACTGAGTGCATATGGCGGTGCACTGTTTGGATGGTGATGCAGATGCCTGGTAGCATCGAGTAGAGCCATTGGAGTTTCAGATTACCCGATAGCTACCTTGGGCCGAGTTTCGACGGATGATATTGGATACCTACTTTTCGACCGGCATGAAGAGGAAACTGGAGGATGATTTAAAGAACCTTCAGCAGGGCGACCGACCGGTTCAGGCATATTATCAGGAGTTTATGCAGTTGCTCAACTGCGTGCCATTCGTCGCTCGTGATGGTCCCCATCAGGTGGAGTTATTCGAGGCAGGCCTCTGTACCGAGACATACACTTTAGTACATGCTCAGAGGCTCCAGACTCTCGAGGAGGCGCGGAGCATGCTCAGTGGGTTGAGAGAGGAGATCACGTGGTTGCCAGGCGAGGTGGTATGGTCGCGCAGAGCTCCGATAGGAAGCGACCAGGCCCAGACGACGAGGGACAGGCCATGTCACGCCCCGGCGTCGAAACTGCGACCCGGGCTCGCCAACAGATCCGCCGCCCATACAGGAAGCCCCGTATAGAGGAAGCGACTATCCTGCAAAAGATCAACTACACTATACAGATATCAGAGCTAAAAGTAAACTACCGAAATAAAATAAAATAAATACAAGTCTGAACCTCACTACAAAGGTCTCTCAAAATAAAACTCTCAAAAGTAAACAAAATATACAAGATATGTCCGAAAAACACTGACAGTACTAAAACATCACCAAAAAGAGGGTACATCTACTCTCTCTGGAAGATGACTGGCAGGAATCTATCTCGCGACTCCCTTACCTCGATCAGCAGGATCAGCAATTGGAGCAGCCGAAACAGGAGTAGAGGTCGCTGGGGAAAAATACACCACCGCGGGTGTGACAACTACATCCCACAGTAATTCTCAGTGGGTACCGCCAACAAGCTCAACGGTCTGCCCACTAAGTCTACTGAGGCATGAAGTAACAAATGTAATACTGAAAGGAAAAAACTGAAAAAATAACTCTACAGCTACTATGCCTCTATCTAGATGCTCAAGAAGTGGAACAGATGGAAACATGATGCATCTACTAACTCTCAAGTATAGTCACCCAATCTACACTGACTGCCACATAGGGTCCAGTCAAACCTACGCCCACCTACTGCCGCACATCCACAAGAGGACGGGTCTACTGTAGGGTGTCCGTGGCTGCCAAAACTGGCCCTGCCAGAGGGACTGCGTCGACAAGTCGCGATAGCAAAGTAACAGGCCCAACTCCGGAGTGGCACTCGAGGGGCGCGACCCCATCGAGGAAAGTATCCGCGCATCTCTGTCGAGCTCCATATGGCTCATGCAGGCTATAGTCCAATCCACGATCAACAAGATCGACAGTACCCGAATCACCTCTCTAACTCACTAACAAGAAACACTCGAACAGCTAGGACTGCTGTCAACCCAACGGCTCCCAGAAAGAATATCAACTCGACATGCAACTCACTAGCCGGGTATACTCCACAACCGGCAACAAAGAAGGGTCCGAGAACCCCGAAAGACTAGAACCTACAACCCAAATCAAACAAGAACAAGCTCTAGGCATAGCCCCTCGTTGTTCTCGACCCAGAGAAAAAGGCAGCCCTTAGAACCCAGACCACTCGAATCATTGTAGTAATCCGAAATATTTTATTTTTAATAAATAAATTAAAGGTAATTTTCATCCTGAGTTCGGATTCAAAAGACCTAAATTAACCTACTTGGTCAAACGCCTGTATGCTAGTTGCACGAATTGCGAGATAAAAAGGCTAACTTCTAATCCGGACATGATCTTGGAAATCCGAGTTGACCGTTATGATCGTCTCGTCGAATCGAGCGATTTTCATATTCAGCACTTTTCGATCCGACGGTCGGATCTCCTAGAAATTAAAGAAGAAGGAAGCGAATTTCGCGACAAATTGGAAAAGTGGCCTGTGTACGGGATGACTTAAGTTACCACTTTAGATGAACAGTAACTTCAATTTTTGGGACTCCGACGGATGCAACGTTGACTAATTCACTGTTCGGAATCCGAAATTAGTGATCCAGACAGTCGTTTCGATCGGTTTCATCGATCTGGACGCAATGGCGAAGACGAAAATTTCGTTTGACGGCTCTGGAATCTCGAAAAGCGTAATAAACTGTAAAATGGGACAGTTTTTATGGACCAAAAATTTATCTGGACATCGCGTCGAAAAACTAAAATCGCTGTCGTATAGATTTCGACGTGCCGGTCGTCGTGGCGAAATCCGTTTTTCGTTTTGACGACCGAATCCCCTCGAAAAGCGTGAAATACGACAAAAAACACTGTATTTTGCGAAAAAACCTAATATTTTGTGCACCGAAAAGCGTGCCACTTACAGGTGAGGGACTAAACTGTAGGAGGAGTATTTCTGCTAAAGGACTTAAGTCCAAATAGCAAGTAATGGAGGGACTAAAGAGGATATTGTACATTTGCATTATAATGCATACAGGTGATTGTGTCTCTTGGTTTCCCTCACATACGAACCAACTCCTCCCCTACCCTCTTGCGAACCGACGCCATCTGCACCTCCTCCAATAGTCACTGAGTGCCACCGCCGTTTCCGTCGCCGGAGTTGTCCATGGAAGTATGAAGAACTTTGGGTTTGGGGTGGTTGTTGGCGAGAGTTGCAGCCAGCAAAGTTTGGATTGCTCTAAACCTGCTCTGGGAGTGTCTCTGTGAAGCTAACAACGAGCCAAGGTTGCCTCGCCGCCGTGCGCCGCCGCGGGCCATCTCCCTCCTTTCTTTTCTCCGACCTTGGTGAGTACTCTTCTTTCTTGTTTTCTTTTGCAACTTGGGTCACTGCAGTGATCTCTGTACACCCTAGGGATGTCCCACGCTGAGCCCCGACCCTCGGGGTGCTCCCGGTTGCCGGCGGAAGCAAGAAGCCCGCCGGAACCCTAGATTGCTCCGCCCCTTGCTTGCGCCGCACCCGTTGGCTCAACCTCGAAACAAAAATGAAGGGAATGTTCTGTAGGATACCTAGATCACTTCCACCAAATTTGGTTGCATATGGTTTAGCCGATTAATCGCAGAACCAAGCCCTAGTTTCGGGCTATTGTTTTCTTTTGGCCGTGGTTGCCTCGCCGCTGTCGGCACCGCCTCTAGCCGCCGGCCATGAGCCCAGAATACTTGTGGAGTCAAGTGGCACCTACTGGTGCCTTTGCATGAAGCCCATGCAGACCGAACCAAGATTCACCATTAATGGACCTTGGTTGGCCGCATTAATGGCGGCCGGCCAACCGGCGATCGCCGACGGTGGGGACAAGCCCAGAACTTCCCAAAGCTTCGAAAGAAAGCTTCTAGTGCTGTTGGTTGCATCTAAAAGCTGTTGGTCGAGAAGTTGCCATTGATGGAGCCAAGGTTGGCCACGCGGCCTAACTCCGGCCACCGCGCATCTTTGCTTGCCCCAGCCGCATGCAGAGTGATGCCTTGGAACCCTTGAGGCTGGTGCTTGCCTCAGTTGGCCTCCAGAGCAAAGGCTCTGTGGAGTGGCCATGATGGGTGCTCAAACATAGTCCGAGTTTGCTCCGACGGCCACTCCGGCCAGCCGCGACCCTCTGTAGGTGAGCTCTCAACTCCCCTCAGTCTCAGGAGAGTGATGCTCACCTTATTTTGCAGGATGACTGAGTGGAAACAGTGATGTGCCATGTAGAGCCTTAAGATGGGTTAGGATGGATTTAAGAGTTTTCCAATAGTGCAATAGCACCAAGAAAGTGAGCCTCTGTGTCCCCTCGACCTATTGGTCGTGATGCTCACCCAATATCAGGGTTTGATTGAGTGGATATATCTAAAGTGCAAAATGAACTTAATTGCTTAAGTAAATGATGACCCGAAGTTGTTCTAGGGCCTCGTGCAAGCCCAAACCTGTGAGCACGGGCTCTGTCGCATCGAAATGAACGCGCTATAATTTACGGCGTAGGCAACGGCTTCCTAGTTTGGAAGAACGGGTCGAAATAATGCTTCAAGTTATGCACATATTAAGAATTTTATTAGTCAACTTTGTCCTCGGGTCTCGCGCCGACCCAAGTTTGTGAGCACGAGTTTTGTCTCGATGAAACCGACGCGCTGAAACTTACGGCGTTGATTTTGGTTACCCGGATTTGGAGAACGGACCAAAACGGTGGTTCTAAGTCATGTAATTATGCAATTTTGGAAAGGTTTAGGCGTCAAGTTGAAAATGTAACGTATCGGCTGTCTTTGGACAGTAGATGTACACTATTCTGATTGATCTAGTGTCGCGTGATTGTTGTCGAAAAACTTCGAAGTCCAAGTTGGGCTTTTAAAAGAGTTGCGGGGGTATTTTAGTAATTTATGGACACAAGTAGTCATGATGTTATTGTTGTTCGGGATGGGTTTGAGCGAGTCAGTTACTGATTGTTATTATATGTTCAGGTCCTAGCAGTTCAGCACCCGCGTCCCAGTAGACTAGCGGGAGTTCGGGATCGGCCTACATTGAGGTGGGTTATCTTCGGTCCGGGCTTTATCTTTTCGGCCCTCTGGTTGCTTTAGTCCAGTCGGACACTTGTTTTTGATTTCAGCCCTGATTATGCCTACATGTGCATATTCCTAAATAATGAGAATTCTAGTCTCAGTACCTGGCATGATTCGCATCAGTATCGATATCCCGATGGGGATTTCCTCGGCTTCTCGCCGACTGTCCGGTCTACCGACCGTGGACTAAGATTTAGCATTACGATTACTACTGAGTTTATACCTGTTCTACTACTTGCTTGCATATCATGCTTATATTCCAGCAGTTGCTTGTTTATCATATTGAGATATATCATGCTTCTCCAGCAGTAGATATGCATTTCCTGGACACATGCCATGCTTGATTGGTCACTAGCATAGTTCTATACCTGTCTTTATTCTTCACTGCATGTTTGGAATAGATATTACTACTTCAGTATTTGGCATGTTATACTTGTATCCCGGTGGGGATTTTTCTCGGCTTCTTGCCGTCTATTTGGTCGATGGACCATGGTTTGAGCATCAGCATTATGATCGCCGTCGAGCCAGCTTTCAGTCGCGCACACCGACGGTTTGGCCACCGTCAGTGTTCTTTTCCGGTAGAGAGGTCACATTGACTCGTGAGCCCGTTGGGCTTATGATAGCTTGCTGGGTGTCCGACAGTGGCTTTAGGCCTGAGGCCCCAATGACCAACAGTGGCAGTTGCCTGAGGTCATATGCTCCATGGCAGTTTAGCCTGAGGCCCTTGTGGCCAACAGTGGCAGTGGATTGGGTATATTCGTGGTACTACCTTTGATGCACCTTCTTGATATGTCACGCCCCGGGTGTGAACCAGAACCCGGGCTCGTCCACAGATCCGCCGTGCACACGGTATTTCCCGTGTACACGAAGCGCTGGTAACCTGCTCAGATATAAAAGTAATAATACAAGAGCATAAAACAGAGCTAAACTGAAACTAGTACACCTCAGACAAATGCTGGAAATAAAAGTACAATAATCTCTCATGAATATACATGTGTCACTCCCAGCTCACGAAAGGAATACAACCAGCTGGCCGCAGCCAGACCCAAAAATAAAAGAAAATACAACCGTCTGAGTGGACAGGGGATACAACAAAACTACTAAACTCGAGCCCGGGGTAGCAGCTATCTAGTCAGCGATCCTCTTACCTCGATCCTGGGAAGAGGGTCCCGCAACTCCAGCAGATGACTCTGCAAAACAAAGGGGACAAGAAAAGGAAAAACAATGGGGGTCAGAACTACCATAAAGACAGTAGCCTCCCCTAGTGGGTACCTCAACTCAGACCTGCCCACTAGGACTACCAGAGGCTAAAAGAATAAAGGTGGTAAACTATAAGTATGACTACTGATAAAAGCTACCACTAATATGCCTCTACATGCCCAGCTAAAAGACAGCTAAATGTATGCCTCAGAATGTCGAAGTCTGCCACATCGGGTATGCCAGCCTACGCATAACACCGATATGGGATAGGAGTCTCAATGTCTGCCAAATCGGGTATGCCAGCCTATGCATAACACCGATATGGGACAGGAGTCTCAGGTCTGCCAAATCGGGTATGCCAGCCTACGCATAACACCGATATGGGACAGGAGTCTCAATGTCTGCCAAATCGGGTATGCCAGCCTACGCATAACACCGATATGGGACAGGAGTCTCAATGTCTGCCAAATCGGGTATGCCAGCCTACGCATAACACCGATATGGGACAGGAGTCTCAAGGTCTGCCGAATCGGGTATGCCAGCCTACGCATAACACCGATATGGGACAGGAGTCTTAAGGTCTGCCGAATCGGGTATGCCAGCCTACGCATAACACCGATCCCTAAGGAAAAGTACCACCCGCTAAAGGAATCCCAAATCCTTTCCCCGATCTGATACAATAACAACTGTCCGGTCAACCGCCCAAAATCCGCGGTTGCCGCAGTACCCTGCCATCACAGCCTACCCGTCCTAAATCCCAAGCATCTGACTACACTATCCCAGCCCCTGCTCTAACCCGAGCATGATGTCCCCTATGTTTAGATAACTGGAGAAAATAAAATCATGGTTTCTCCTAAGTCAATTCCAGCATGTTTGTGTAGCAGAAAAAGGTGGCCTAGCTAGATGACCATACAAGCATGCAAAATCCTTTACTTGTTAAAACCCCTTTTCAATTACTCTAACATATGCAACATTAAGTGTTTGGAACCTCCGATGTACATGTGGCAGGATATATGATACATGATACCATTAGATGCATAATCTACTAATAAGTACACTTTTAACAACATGAATTCTAACCACATGCCCAAACCTTCCCTTAGACATATGACATGATATGGTTTCCATATTATTTCCAGGTGATTAAACTGCATATCTAAGCATGGTAACCCAACTTACTAACTTGTAGTTTGCTAACAATGCAAATATTAACAAGGAAACCATAATCTCATACAAGCATGCTAGATCCATTCACAGTTTAATAACACATGATCAAGAGCCTTGTAATAGGCCTAGTGACATTCACAAGTAGGAGGTTCACAACATCACCCACCTCGAGCGCTAATCCAAGTTCCCAAAAGCGAATCCCACGCTCAGTCCAAAAACTCACCACCAATCTGTACAAAATACCCCAAAGAAATGCACATAAGCTAATCATTCATAAATTCCAAAATCTGTCCCTTAATACCACAGTCCAGAGTTCTCCAATTTTTACCTGCGAAAAATGCCCAGAAAAATCCAAGAAAAATACTATCGCGATCCTCGCGACGAACCCGTCGAAATGAGTACCTGCACGCCCAAATCGGAGTTTCCTACGCTGAGATAAAAATCCGGCAAGGGGAACACCCCAATCCAAACTGTACCAAATTTCTGTAACGAAGAATCACAGAAAAAGGAGATTCTCACCCTCGAGCAAAATCCACAAAAATCTGAGAAAAATCCAGGAGACTCCTTGCGAAGTGTAGATGAAAATTGCCTTTTGAATCGCCTCGATCCGATGTCTGAGCGAAAAGATATGGCAAGAACACCGTGGTGCTGTCCAAAAATCCGCGAAGATAAATGGGTCAAATGGGTGCTCGGAAAACTCCAAGGTCAGCACGGAAAACGAGGAACCTCAAAACACAGGAGTTGAAGTCCTACCTGTCGTGAGTCCAACGGCGCAAGAATCGGCGAATTCCGATGTCGGGGTGAGTCGGGGGAGCCCAAACACTGAGAAGGGGCGAAGCGGGTCGCCGGAGAACAAGCGTCGCGCCGCGCCGTAAAATGGTGAACCTCGGGAAGCGTGCCTCCAAAATTCTTCAAAATCCTCCAATGGATTGTGCACAGTGTGAGGTAAAACTCCTCTGAAGAACTCACTGCGAAAAGGGGTCCCAAAAGACCCAAAAAGGAAACAGGGAGCCTATTTATAGGCCCAGCCCAAAGCACTAACGGGCCGGGTTTTCGGGCGCAAGTTTCGGGCGCACTGCGCCCGGAAACCCGGTTGCACACCTCCCGTCCGACGCGCCCGGAATGCCCTGGTGAGGCCACGTCACCCCAGAACAGGGGACAGCGGTGCAAGGGGCCTGCAGCGCGCCACGTCGCCCCCCCGCGGTCAGCGGGGTAGGTACGGCCCGCCTATCGCGTGCCGACACGCGTCGCACTCGAGTGCGGCCGACCGCCCGCCTGGCGCCACTGTGCGCGTGCTGTCCCGAGGCGCCCCTCTGCGCACTCCGTGGACCGCGCCCTCGTGAGCCAGCAAATCCAAAGCCGCCACGTGTCCTGCGCCCGGTCCACCGCAACCCCGCAGGGTCCCTGCGCCGTGCCGCGTGCGCCGGCCATTCCGGGCACGCCACGCGTCCCCCGCCCGCGGTCCATGCACCGCCGCGCCTCCCCGTGGACCGAGCTGCGTGAGCCGGCCAATAATAGGCCGCCACGTGGCTCAGGCCGGTCCACGAGCCTCCCCCATGCACCGAAAATTCCCGAAAACTTCCGGAAGCCCGTTTTTGGTCATCCGGACTCCAAATCTAACAAGCAAATAGCCGTTTTCAAGCGTTTTTCCGCGCTGAATCCAAATCCAACCTCAGATTGGTCCCAAACCTTTTCTAAAATTCGGCAAATGCAGCCGAAGGCCAAATCAGCTATCAAAGTCTCACAAGGTCCATCTGTGGCACCCCTTTGGTGCACCATGGGCCAGGCACACCAATACCAGGTGTCCTATACCGTGGATTCATCGGAAAGTTGCATGGGAAGAACCAGAACACTACATCCTCCCCCACAAGAAAAAGTTTCGTCCTCGAAACAAAAAAAATCATACCTCAAGCAGGGGCCTCGAACAAGTGGGGGTAAGCATCCATCATCGCTGACTCCAGCTCCCAGGTAGCCTCGCGCTCATCATGACTGCTCCAGAGGATCTTCACATAAGGGATGGCCCGACTGCGCAACTCCCTAACCTCACGGTCCAAGATCCTCAACGGCCGCTCAACATAGCTCAGGTTCTCAGCAACCTCCAATGGGGTGAAATCGATGATGTGGGACGGGTCATGAACATACCTCCTCAGAGTCGACACATGAAAAACATTGTGAACACCTGAAAGCCTGGGAGGAAGCGCAAGCCTGTAGGCAACTGGCCCTAAGCGCTCCAACACCTCAAAAGGTCCAATATAACGAGGGCTCAGTTTCCCTCGAATACCAAATCTCCGAATCCCCTTCGAAGGCGAGACTTTCAGAAAAACATGGTCACCCACCTGGAACTCCAAGTCTCGCCGTCGAGTATCAGCATAACTCCTCTGTCGACTCTGGGCGGTCTCGAGATGTCGTCGTACCAATCTGACCTTTTCCTCTGCCTCTAATAGTAGATCAGGACCCAAAGTCTTCTTCTCACCCACGTCACTCCAATATAGGGGTGACCGACACTTGCGTCCATACAACGCTTCAAACGGAGCCATCTGAATGCTCGCTTGATAGCTGTTGTTGTACGCAAACTCAACTAATCCCAAGTGCCGGTACCACCCTCCTCCAAAGTCCAGAACGCATGCTCTCAACATATCCTCAAGGGTCTGAATAGTGCGCTCTGACTGCCCATCGGTCTGTGGGTGGAATGCTGTACTAAATCGGAGCTGCGTCCCCAAGGCTGTCTGTAAACTCCTCCAAAAATGCGAAACAAACCTCGGGTCTCTATCTGATACGATGGAAACGGGTACCCCGTGCAATCTAACCACCTCAGCCAAGTACACCTGCGCTAGACGATCCATCGGCCAAGTCATCTGAACCGGTAAAAAGTGAGCGGACTTGGTAAGCCTGTCCACGACTACCCAGATAGCATCCGCTCCCGTCTGTGCTCTCGGCAAACTAGTGACAAAATCCATCGTAACATGTTCCCATTTCCATTCGGGGATTGGGAGACTCTGCAACTTGCCAGCAGGTACTCGATGCTCAGCCTTTACTTGCTGACAAGTTAGACAGTGTGCAACAAATCTCCCAATGTCTCTTTTCATCCCATTCCACCAAAACTGTGCCTTAAGGTCCCTATACATCTTAGTCCCACCAGGATGGATGGTATAAGGTGTATAGTGGGCCTCCCTCAAGATCTGCTCTCGGATCTCTGCATCCATAGGCACACAAGCTCGGTCCCTGTACCGCAGTACTCCCGCAGCATCAACTGAAAAGTCCCCTATCAAACCAGTCTGCATCTGCTCTCGAATCCTCATCAAGTGGGGGTCCTCACTCTGCCTCTCCCGAATCCTGTCCAACAGAGTGGGCTGCACGACTAGAGACATAAGTCTAGCAGAGACCCCAGGGGACACAACCTCGAGCTCTAACCGCCTCATCTGCTCAAGTAATGGCGCCTGATCGGTGATCATCAAAGATAGACTCTGTACTGCTCTCCTGCTCAGGGCATCAGCAACCACGTTGGCCTTGCCAGGATGGTATAATATATCAACATCATAGTCTTTCAACAATTCCAACCATCTGCGCTGCCTCAAGTTGAGCTCCTTCTGTGTGAACAGGTATTTCAAGCTCTTGTGGTCGGTGTAAATCTCGCAGTGCTCCCCATACAGGTAGTGGCGCCACAACTTTAGTGCAAAGATCACTGCAGCTAGCTCCAAATCATGGGTAGGGTAATTCTTTTCATAATCCTTCAGTTGCCGAGAGGCATAAGCGATTACCCTTCCCTCCTGCATCAGCACGCAACCAAGTCCACTGTGCGATGCATCACTGTATATCACGTATCCTTTCCCCATAACGGGGAGGGAAAGGATAGGAGCCGACATCAATCTATTCTTTAATTCCTCAAAACTCCTCTGACAATCCTCACTCCAAGTAAACTTAATCCCTTTTCGCGTCAAACGAGTGAGGGGTGTAGAAAGTTTCGCAAAACCTTCTACAAACCGACGGTAATATCCCGCTAAGCCCATGAAACTGCGGACCTCTGATACCGTCGTCGGTCGGGGCCAATCCCGGACTGCCTCGATCTTCGCCGGGTCTACTGCCACTCCAGCGGCTGAAATCACGTGGCCCAAAAAGGCAACCTCCCGAAGCCAGAATTCACACTTAGATAACTTGGCATACAACTTCCTTTCTCTCAGAAGTTGCAGCACGATCCTCAAGTGCTCCTCGTGCTCCACATCGCTCCGGGAGTAAACCAGGATATCATCAATAAAAACCACGACGAACCGATCCAGGTATGGTCGGAAAATCCTGTTCATTAAATCCATAAAAGCAGCAGGGGCATTTGTCAATCCAAAAGGCATGACGGTGAACTCATAATGCCCGTACCGCGACCTGAATGCCGTCTTAGGGATGTCCTCGGCCTTCACCTTCAATTGGTGGTAACCAGACTGTAAGTCAATCTTGGAGAAGACACAAGACCCTTGCAGCTGATCAAACAAGTCATCAATGCGCGGCAAAGGGTACTTGTTCTTGATGGTCACTTTATTCAACTCCCGATAATCAACACATAGTCGAAGTGATCCATCCTTCTTCTTCACAAATAGCACCGGCGCTCCCCAAGGCGATACACTTGGTCTGACAAAACCTTTGTCCATTAAATCCTGGAGTTGCGCCTTTAACTCTCGCAGCTCAGCCGGTGCCATTCGGTAAGGAGCCTTAGAGATTGGCGCAGTTCCTGGGACTACGTCAATCAAAAACTCAACCTCCCTATCCGGCGGCATACTAGTCAGCTCTGGAGGGAACACATCCGGGAACTCGTGGACAATAGGGATATCCGCGAGTCCCGGGGCCGCCGTAGGCTCCTTAACCACAGATGCCAAAAAGGCCACGCATCCGCTGCGCATCATCTGCCTCGCACGGGAAGTCGAAACTACCGAGGCGAAGAAAGCACTCTGGCACCCTCTGTAAACAAACACCTCCTGGCCTGGCTCGCTAAAAGTAACAGTCCTCGCAGCACAGTCAATCGTCGCGAAATAGCGAGCCAGCCAATCCATCCCCAGTATAACGTCGAAATCTCGCAGCTCACTAAGGACCATCAGGTCCGCTGGCAAAATCCAAGACTCAATCTGTACCGGGCAAGACCAACAACTCTCCTCTACATGCAATGTATGCTCGGGAATCCGTACCTCTAATGCATGTGGCAACCGACCTAACTCTAGTCCATGAGATGATGCAAATGCTCTACTGATAAAAGAATGTGATGCACCGGTATCAAATAAAGTGCGAGCTCTAATACCGAAAAGTAAAATGATACCTGCCACCACGTGGTCGGCTGCCGCGGAGTCCCCCACCTGGGCGACGTAGACTCGCCCGCTCTGAGCTGGTGGTCGGTAGTCTGTAGGGTGGGAGGAAGGAGCCCTGCTCGCTGGAGCATAAGGCCGCTGCTGGGGCACCGAAGGAACTGATGCTGAAGATGGAGCCTGCGGTGTCAAGAGAGGGCAAGTGGCTCGAATGTGGCCGGACTGTCCACACCGATAACAGCGGCCATACCTCTGGTCACAAGTATCCGCCGAGTGCTGTCCCCTACAAAAATGCATCTAACCGAAGACTGGGGCTGCCTCGACTGCTGCTGCTGCTGCCTCTGCCGCTGTGACCCCTGCTGTCGCGACTGCGACCTCTGCTGCTGCGAGTGCTGCTGCTGTCGCTGGGGCTGCTGCTGCTGTGGGGGCCTCTGGGATCCCCCAGGCCCTCGCCGCTCCGAACGCCCACGGCCCGTAAACTGAGGCGGTGGCGGTCGGGGCGGCCTCCAGGAACTGGCCTGTCCCCCATCATCAGTCGCTGGTCGCTTCCTCTCAGAACTCTGAGCGACCAGACCTCCACGTCTAGAGACAACGCGGTCTCCCATCTCGACCCACTGGGCATGATCTACTGCCTCTGATAAAGTCTGGGGCCTCTGGGCGTGCACCAAGGTATAGATCTCAGGGCGCAGTCCTGTCTCAAAAAGCTCCACCTGGTGCAGCCCATCCCTGGCGACATAAGGCACGCAGTTGAGCAACTGCGTAAACTCCTGGTAATAGTCCCACACTGGCCGATCCCCCTGCTGGAGATTCTTCAAGTCATCTTCTATCTTCCTCTTCACGCTCGTGGAGAAATAAGTGTCGAGGATCAACCGCCTGAACTCCGACCACGGTAGCTGCCGGGTAATCTGGAACTCCAACGGCTCGACCCGGCGCCACCAAACATCTGCGTCCCCCTCCAAACAATGCACGGCCAAATGTACTCTGTATTTCGGGTCAATGAAGAAGTCTCTGAATAACTTCTCCATTGATGCCAACCACGATCCAATCTCCCAAGGGTGAGTGCTCCGCCCCGAGAACCTAGGTGGTTCTCGCTTACAGAACCGGGCGAGTTTGTCAGCAAACTCCTGCTCCTCTGCTGGGGTCAATGGCCTGATCACTCCCTGAGCCCCACTGCTAGACGACGGCGCCGTAGGGACTAGTGGAATAGCCTGCGGTACAACTGGTGGTACAGGGGCCTCTACAGTAGTAGGGGGAGGGGCCCCAACCTGGGCAAGTAACCGCTCGAACCTCTGCTCCTGTCGGCGGTGGCTCTCTGCCAACTGGGCCACCATGGCCCTCAGCTCACTGATCTCAGAAGGCCCGGACTGCTCCGGCTCCTCCGGGGGTATAGGAGTACCCCGGTAGGGATCTGCCGCCTAGGAGGCATCCTGCCACACAAGAAACCACGGGTCAGTAAACAAAACCACACACGACCCAATCCAGCGAAAGTCATGGACATCCCCCTATTCCTGTAACCTTATGTTGTCTGCAGCCAACATAACAGTCCACCAGAAATAGGCTATGCCAGTCCCTCTCCACTCACAGGAAGAGTTTAATAACAAATTGCCGACTTTCGCAAAATATCGCGTCACTCACGCCCTGCCTTCCTAGGGTCTGCCAAAAAGCCTAGGGTTTCCTAAGTCCCAACTGACCTATCCCTAAGCTCTGATACCAAACTAATCTGTCACGCCCCGGGTGTGAACCAGAACCCGGGCTCGTCCACAGATCCGCCGTGCACACGGTATTTCCCGTGTACACGAAGCGCTGGTAACCTGCTCAGATATAAAAGTAATAATACAAGAGCATAAAACAGAGCTAAACTGAAACTAGTACATCTCAGACAAATGCTGGAAATAAAAGTACAATAATCTCTCATGAATATACATGTGTCTCTCCCAGCTCACGAAAGGAATACAACCAGCTGGCCGCAGCCAGACCCAAAAATAAAAGAAAATACAACCGTCTGAGTGTACAGGGGATACAACAAAACTACTAAACTCGAGCCCGGGGTAGCAGCTATCTAGTCAGCGATCCTCTTACCTCGATCCTGGGAAGAGGGTCCCGCAACTCCAGCAGATGACTCTGCAAAACAAAGGGGACAAGAAAAGGAAAAACAATGGGGGTCAGAACTACCATAAAGACAGTAGCCTCCCCTAGTGGGTACCTCAACTCAGACCTGCCCACTAGGACTACCAGAGGCTAAAAGAATAAAGGTGGTAAACTATAAGTATGACTACTGATAAAAGCTACCACTAATATGCCTCTACATGCCCAGCTAAAAGACAGCTAAATGTATGCCTCAGAATGTCGAAGTCTGCCACATCGGGTATGCCAGCCTACGCATAACACCGATATGGGATAGGAGTCTCAATGTCTGCCAAATCGGGTATGCCAGCCTATGCATAACACCGATATGGGACAGGAGTCTCAAGTCTGCCAAATCGGGTATGCCAGCCTACGCATAACACCGATATGGGACAGGAGTCTCAATGTCTGCCAAATCGGGTATGCCAGCCTACGCATAACACCGATATGGGACAGGAGTCTCAATGTCTGCCAAATCGGGTATGCCAGCCTACGCATAACACCGATATGGGACAGGAGTCTCAAGGTCTGCCAAATCGGGTATGCCAGCCTACGCATAACACCGATATGGGACAGGAGTCTCAAGGTCTGCCGAAATCCAGCCTACGCATAACACCGATCCCTAAGGAAAAGTACCACCCGCTAAAGGAATCCCAAATCCTTTCCCCGATCTGATACAATAACAACTGTCCGGTCAACCGCCCAAAATCCGCGGTTGCCGCAGTACCCTGCCATCACAGCCTACCCGTCCTAAATCCCAAGCATCTGACTACACTATCCCAGCCCCTGCTCTAACCCGAGCATATGTCCCCTATGTTTAGATAACTGGAGAAAATAAAATCATGGTTTCTCCTAAGTCAATTCCAGCATGTTTGTGTAGCAGAAAAAGGTGGCCTAGCTAGATGACCATACAAGCATGCAAAATCCTTTACTTGTTAAAACCCCTTTTCAATTACTCTAACATATGCAACATTAAGTGTTTGGAACCTCCGATGTACATGTGGCAGGATATATGATACATGATACCATTAGATGCATAATCTACTAATAAGTACACTTTTAACAACATGAATTCTAACCACATGCCCAAACCTTCCCTTAGACATATGACATGATATGGTTTCCATATTATTTCCAGGTGATTAAACTGCATATCTAAGCATGGTAACCCAACTTACTAACTTGTAGTTTGCTAACAATGCAAATATTAACAAGGAAACCATAATCTCATACAAGCATGCTAGATCCATTCACAGTTTAATAACACATGATCAAGAGCCTTGTAATAGGCCTAGTGACATTCACAAGTAGGAGGTTCACAACATCACCCACCTCGAGCGCTAATCCAAGTTCCCAAAAGCGAATCCCACGCTCAGTCCAAAAACTCACCACCAATCTGTACAAAATACCCCAAAGAAATGCACATAAGCTAATCATTCATAAATTCCAAAATCTGTCCCTTAATACCACAGTCCAGAATTCTCCAATTTTTACCTGCGAAAAATGCCCAGAAAAATCCAAGAAAAATACTATCGCGATCCTCGCGACGAACCCGTCGAAATGAGTACCTGCACGCCCAAATCGGAGTTTCCTACGCTGAGATAAAAATCCGGCAAGGGAACACCCCAATCCAAACTGTACCAAATTTCTGCAACAAAGAATCACAGAAAAAGGAGATTCTCACCCTCGAGCAAAATCCACAAAAATCTGAGAAAAATCCAGGAGACTCCTTGCGAAGTGTAGATGAAAATTGCCTTTTGAATCGCCTCGATCCGATGTCTGAGCGAAAAGATATGGCAAGAACACCGTGGTGCTGTCCAAAAATCCGCGAAGATAAATGGGTCAAATGGGTGCTCGGAAAACTCCAAGGTCAGCACGGAAAACGAGGAACCTCAAAACACAGGAGTTGAAGTCCTACCTGTCGTGAGTCCAACGGCGCAAGAATCGGCGAATTCCGATGTCGGGGTGAGTCGGGGGAGCCCAAACACTGAGAAGGGGCGAAGCGGGTCGCCGGAGAACAAGCGTCGCGCCGCGCCGTAAAATGGTGAACCTCGGGAAGCGTGCCTCCAAAATTCTTCAAAATCCTCCAATGGATTGTGCACAGTGTGAGGTAAAACTCCTCTGAAGAACTCACTGCGAAAAGGGGTCCAAAAGACCCAAAAAGGAAACAGGGAGCCTATTTATAGGCCCAGCCCAAAGCACTAACGGGCCGGGTTTTCGGGCGCAAGTTTCGGGCGCACTGCGCCCGGAAACCCGGTTGCACACCTCCCGTCCGACGCGCCCGGAATGCCCTGGTGAGGCCACGTCACCCCAGAACAGGGGACAGCGGTGCAAGGGGCCTGCAGCGCGCCACGTCGCCCCCCCGCGGTCAGCGGGGTAGGTACGGCCCGCCTATCGCGTGCCGACACGCGTCGCACTCGAGTGCGGCCGACCGCCCGCCTGGCGCCACTGTGCGCGTGCTGTCCCGAGGCGCCCCTCTGCGCACTCCGTGGACCGCGCCCTCGTGAGCCAGCAAATCCAAAGCCGCCACGTGTCCTGCGCCCGGTCCACCGCAACCCCGCAGGGTCCCTGCGCCGTGCCGCGTGCGCCGGCCATTCCGGGCACGCCACGCGTCCCCCGCCCGCGGTCCATGCACCGCCGCGCCTCCCCGTGGACCCAGCTGCGTGAGCCGGCCAATAATAGGCCGCCACGTGGCTCAGGCCGGTCCACGAGCCTCCCCCATGCACCGAAAATTCCCGAAAACTTCCGGAAGCCCGTTTTTGGTCATCCGGACTCCAAATCTAACAAGCAAATAGCCGTTTTCAAGCGTTTTTCCGCGCTGAATCCAAATCCAACCTCAGATTGGTCCTAAACCTTTTCTAAAATTCGGCAAATGCAGCCGAAGGCCAAATCAGCTATCAAAGTCTCACAAGGTCCATCTGTGGCACCCCTTTGGTGCACCATGGGCCAGGCACACCAATACCAGGTGTCCTATACCGTGGATTCATCGGAAAGTTGCATGGGAAGAACCAGAACACTACATGATATTTCCTGCTTGCTTGATTACCTGCATTTTCATAACTGTTATAGATTTATCATGCATAGTATGATTGTGTTATATATGCATACTCTGTTCTATTGATCCATATTTGATCTTGTTGGGTTATGTTAATATGGATCTAAATAGGGGAAAAACCACCTAGAGGGGGGGTGAATAGGTGTAAAAATAAACACAACCAAAATCGTTGCGTAAAAATAATCCAATGCGGAAAATAATAACACGCAAGATTTTACGTGGAAAACTCCAATCCAGGAGTAAAAACCACGGGACCGATCACACGGTGAAATCTACTAAGATTAAAACACGTACAAGGTGATATAACGCACACACACGACTCAACCTTTTCCATACGCTCCGAGTAGATCTTCGCCGCTCGCTCCTCAACGCACCTCTGTTACGGAATTTGAGTTGGCGTATTTCGTGATTGTATTAAGTCTTGAAGATTGAAGATGAAGAAACTTCGGATCGTATACCTCAATCTCAAGAAAGAAGAATTCAAAAGGATCAGGTACGTTTAACTAAATAATTTTGATGATCCGAATACTTCTTATAGTGTAGAAACACCTGGAAGAGGTTTTAATTGCTTATTCATCAAAAACTGGACATGGGACATGTTCAGGATCCGGATCGTGGACTTTCAATCCGGATCCCGAAAGGTGTTCGTTCATACATTGCTGCAATCCGGATCACAGCTTGTACAATCCGGATCCCGAATGGATGTTTTGTGAAAATGTATGAACGATCCGGATCGTGGATTATGATCCGGATCCCGAACAGGTGATTTTCTGGAAACTGCATTCTGTGCGTCTGCGATCCGGATCGTGGCTTATACAATCCGGATCGCCGTCGGTAAAACTTTCCAGAAAAGTTTGTTTTTGATCCGAATATTCTTCCTAGGGTTTCTAACCTATAAATAAACCCTATATTCATTTCTAGGGGAATCCAAATAGAGCCGTCATTTTCACATATCATTTTATACGGCCTTAGATCCACATATAGAGAAGAAAGGAAATCAATAGATCTATTCTATGTTTCTTCATCTATATTGATTAGTTTGATTCTAGGTTTTCATACTCACATCTTGAGTTGAATCAAACTAATGAATACTTAGATGGTATTTCCGATCTACTCTTGATCTAAGTATTCGGCGGATCATCACCACCCAAACAAACAACGATTTACCCCAAAATCGGCGCGTGGACTCGCGTGGCCTTGTGGATTCAAGGTGTTATCGCTCTCGTGGATTCGGAGCGAGGTGCGTTCGTGGATTCGAAGCGTACCATTGGGTGAAGACCGTGGATTCGGTTGGACGTCGTGGACTCGACGTTGGACGCTGTGGATTCAGCGTTGGGCGCGGATCGTGGATTCGAGAAGCGTCGTGGAGCGAGCGGGAAGATCTACTAGGAGCGTATGGTAAAAGGTTGAGTCGTCTGTGAGTACGTTATATCACCTTGTACGTGTGTTAATTCTAGTGGATTTCGCCGTGTTATCGGTCCCGTGGTTTTTTACTCCGGTTTGGAGTTTTTCCACGTAAAAATCTTGTGTGTTCTTTTATTTTTCCGCATTGGGTTTTATCGCACAATGATTTTTTGAGTGTTTATTGTTTACACCTATTCACCCCCCTCTAGGTGTTTTTTCCCCTATTTAGATCCTTATTAACCTAAACCCAACAAGTGGTATCAGAGCGGGAATAGGGTTGTAAACAATGGTTGAAGGTGGAAACATCAATCGACCCCCTTTCTTTGATGGAACAAATTATGCGTACTGGAAAGTACGGATGAAAGCTTTCTTAATTTCCATCGACGAAAGGGTGTGGCAATCAATTGAATTAGGATGGTCTAATCCAACTGAAATTTTAGATGATGTTCGCACCTTAAAACCTAGGTCGAAATGGACCAAGGAAGAGATAGACTTATCTTCTTACAATGGCAAAGGGATTAATGCTCTATTTAATGCTTTGTCACAAACTGAGTTCTCTCGCGTCTCGGCATGTGAGACTGCGAAAGAAATCTGGGATGTTCTTCAAGTTACGCATGAGGGAACTAACTTAGTGAAGATTCAGAAACTGCAAATGCTCACGAGCAAGTTTGACTCTATCTCTATGGCAGAGAATGAATCCTTCACTGACTATTACACACGATTGCAAGACATCGTGAACTCATGTGCTAACTTGGGAGAGAAGATTCCAGAATTTAAAGTTGTAAGAAAAATTCTAAGAACTCTTCCTGAACGATTTCGCCCGAAGGTCGCAGCCATTGAAACAATTAAACACCCGGACGAAATGCGTGTAGAAGAATTAGTAGGTGCTTTACAAACTTATGAAATGACTTTTCCTACTAACTATTCTTCTGGAAAGGCATCCTCTTCTAAGTCTTCAGGTTACGCATTGAAATCAACTAAAGAAGAAGACGCGGATTCATCCTCCTCGGACGACGACGAGAACATTTCTATGGAGGACTTTGAGAAGCAGCTCGCTCTCTTGACAAGGAAGTTTCGCCGCAACTTTCGAAGGGGAAATTCAAGCAAAACTCCATCCTTCGGAAAGTCGAAGAAAGGCAAGGGTCCTTCAAGTTACAAGTCAAGAAGCAAGAGAACTTCTCAAAGGATAAGAAAAGTTCTGAGGGACAAGTTCAGTGTTTCAAATGTCGAGGCTACGGCCACATTGCAACGGAATGTCCCAACAAGAATCCGGCAAAGAAGAAGGCGATGCAAGTCGTTACTTGGGATGACAACTCCACGTCAAATGAGTCATCGTCAAGTGATGAAGAAGACAACGCGACAGCTTTCCACGCGTCCACTACATCTTCTCCCTTCATGTGCTTAATGGCAAGTACATCCGAGTCATTGTCCAACTCCACTGTGGAAAAGATTGCAACGGACGATGAATCAGATAATTCGGAAGGTGAAGATTTTGTTTTAGCCTACCATAAGCTTTTGAGGGATTCAAAGAAACTGGCTAAACAAAACAAGGGGTTGAAAGAGAGATTGCAGGATCTTGAAGATGAAGTAAAAAGAGTAACCTCTCTCTCAACCGATCTTGAAGTGGAAAGGGACAATCTGATTAAGACAAATGTTTCCCTTCAAGAGTCCAATGAGCATTTCGAGAAGAGTTATATAGATATGGTGAACAAAGCGAATTACTTCTTGAAGCTCAACGGCGAGGCTCGACAGGAAAAATTGGAAATGACGGAGACCATACGCCAACTAAAGGATGACTTACAGAGATTTTCTTCTGGAAGGAGTAAGTTGGACAGACTTCTTGGTCTCGGTCAAAGAAACAAGTTCGGCCTCGGATACACTCAAACTGGAGACATTCCAAGTTCGAGTGGTACAGTATTTGTGCCTCAGTCGGTATCTCCTCCTCCGACACCGGTGTTCACGACAAGCAACGACAACGAACCTACTACATCTTCTTCGGAATCGACAAGATCCAAGGTATGTTTTCGTTGTGGCATTTCAGGGCACATAAGAAGAAATTGCAAGACTGGAGCCAAACGCACACCTCAAGAACATCTTGCAATGACTACCAAAAGGGCTATTCCTCGGAAACAACTCCAATCAATTGAAGGAAAAGAGCCTTGGTAGTACACCGCTCAAGACGACATCATCAAGGAGCAGCAATTCTTCAAGCAAGACGCTCTCACCTAGGAAATCAACTTCACGACCATTACCGACGCACTCCAAAAAGGTTTGGGTGCGCAAAGGTGAAATCTTTCCCTGTCTTGCTACCAATGTTTCTTTGCATGCATATGATAGTTCGTCTTGGTACCTGGATAGCGGGTGTTCCCGTCATATGACCGGCGATAAAAACTGTTTTCAAACATTTGAGAAAAACTCCGGAGGACTTGTTGTTTTCGGAGATGGTCGGTCTTCCAAAATTGTTGGAAAGGGAACGGTAGCTATTCCAGATGGCCCGGTTCTAGATAATGTATTATTTGTTCATGGCCTTAAGACTAACCTCATAAGCATAAGTCAACTGTGTGATAATGGTTATTCAGTTAATTTTTCATCTGATAAATGCACTGTAACTGACATGAACCATGCTTTCTTTTTAAAGGGGGTTAGATCAGAAAACAACTGTTATGTAGTTCCTTCTAAGATTTCTGAAAAATGTAACCTAGCATCTTTGAAAAATGAAACACTTTGGCATGAAAGGCTAGGTCACATAAACTTTAAGGAACTTGCTAGAATTTCAAATAAAGATGTGGTCAAGGGGGTTCCGAAACTTTCTTTTGAACAAAACCTTGTGTGTGGCGGTTGCCAAAAGGGAAAACAGTCTAGGACTGCACACAAGAATTTGAACCACATAGGTACAAAACGGCCTTTGGAACTTTTGCATATGGACTTAATGGGGCCAACTCGTCAACCATCTCTGGGAGGTAAATGGTATATTTTTTTGTTGGTTGATGATTTTTCTAGATATACTTGGGTAGCCTTTCTAAAAGAAAAAGCTGATACTTTTGATTCTTTTCTCGAAATTTGCAATCGTATTATGATTGAAAAGAATGAAAGGATTACTCGAGTTAGGAGTGATAGAGGTGGGGAATTCATAAATTCCAAATTCATTGATTTTTGCTCTTCTAACGGCATTAAACATGAATTCTCTGCACCTTACACACCTCAACAAAATGGTGTAGTCGAGCGCAAAAACAGGGTCGTACAGGAGATGGCACGTGTTATGCTTCATAGCCGGAACCTTCCTTTATATTTTTGGGCTGAAGCGGTGAACACGGCTGTCTATGTTATCAATCGAGTGTATTTGCGCCCGGGGACTTTGAATACACCATATGAACTATGGTTTTGTAGAAAACCTAACATCAAATATTTTCGCATTTTGGGAGTCGGTGTTTTATTTTACGTGATCGCGAAAATCTTGGAAAATTTGACTCTCGAAGTGACGAAGGGATTTTCTTAGGTTATTCTACAAACAGTAGAGCATATCGAGTTTTTAACTTAGAATCTAAGACGATCGTAGAATCGATAAATGTTAAGGTAGATGAAGCTTTTCATTTTGAATCTGAAAAATCTACCCTCGATATCTCTCTTGATGATGATACACCTGCTAATGCATCTTCTTCTAACAATTCTTTCGATAATAATGTTGATGCATCTAACGGTTCTTCAAGCTTATCTGATGTGCAGGAATCATCTCGTGTACCTCCGCCTACTCCTCTACCTCAAACGTTACGCATCTCCAAGGATCACCCTGAATCGAACATAATTGGAGATCCACAAGAAGGAGTTAGAACACGGAGACAATTGGTTTGCGGATTTGCATGCTATGTATCTCAAATCGAACCAAGGAATGTTGATGAAGCTCTCCAAGATGATTATTGGATTAAAGCAATGCAGGAAGAGCTCCATCAATTCGAGCGAAACAAAGTCTGGGAACTGACGAAGCCTCCGAAGCAACACAATGTGATAGGTACCAAATGGATCTTCAAGAACAAGAAAAACGAAGAAGGTACTATCATCAGGAACAAAGCAAGGTTAGTTGCTCAAGGCTATTCTCAAGTAGAAGGTATAGACTTTGATGAAACCTTCGCCCCTGTAGCTAGACTCGAGTCCATTCGTATATTGTTTGCGATCGCTTGTCATTTTAAAATCAGATTATTTCAAATGGACGTTAAGAGCGCCTTTTTAAATGGATTTTTAAATGAGGAAGTTTATGTAGCTCAACCGAAAGGTTTTGTGGATCATAAACTACCTAACCATGTTTTTCGACTGAAAAAGGCTCTTTACGGTCTGAAACAAGCACCGCGAGCATGGTACGAAAGGTTGACAAAGCACCTTTTGGAAAAGGGCTACACTCGAGGGGGAGCTGACAGGACTCTCTTTGTGAAGCATTATCAAAACAATTTCATAGTTGCTCAAATCTATGTTGATGACATTGTTTTTGGAGCAACGAGAGATAATGATGCTTCTAAATTCGCGGAGACCATGGAAAGCGAATTTGAGATGTCCATGATGGGCGAATTGAATTATTTTCTTGGATTACAAGTTAAGCAAAACGATGAAGGAATTCACTTGTGTCAATCCAAGTATGCACTGGAGTTGGTCAAAAAGTTTGATCTTGAAAATTCTAAAGATTTTCCAACTCCAATGGGAACTAGCCATAAGGGACTTGGAAGTGAATCACAAAGTGAGAATGTAGACGAGAAACTGTACCGCAGTATGATTGGAAGTCTACTATATCTCACGGCTAGTCGCCCGGATATATCCTTCAGTGTTGGGATTTGTGCGAGATATCAATCAGCACCGAAGGAGGTTCACCTGAAAGCGGTGAAACGGATCATCCGGTATATCAAAGGTACAATCAATTTCGGAATTTGGTATCCTATGGGAACGACTTTGGATATTGTTGGATACTCAGATGCCGATTGGGCTGGATCGGTGGATGACCGGAAAAGCACGAGTGGTGCATGCTTCTATCTCGGCCACTGCCTTGTTGCATGGCACAGTAAAAACAGAACTGCATAGCACTCTCGACTGCCGAAGCGGAGTACATTTCTGCAGGAAGTTGTTCAACCCAATTGATTTGGATGAAGAGCGTGTTGAGCGATTTCCGAATTTCAACATCTTCGGTAACCATTTTATGTGACAACACTAGTGCCATTAACATTTCTAAAAACCCTGTGTTGCACTCTAGAACAAAACATATTGAACTTAGATATCATTTTCTTAGAGAGCTAGTTGAATCAAACATTCTTCAACTGTCATATATTTCAACTGAAGATCAATTAGCCGACATCTTAACAAAACCTTTGGATCAAAAACGTTTTATTCACTTGCGTAAAGCAATTGGCATGCTTTCCTTGAAATAAACTCTTTTGAAACCTTTGCTTAGATTAGGTTTTGTTTTTGTTCTTGTTTTTGTTTTGTTCTTTATCTATGTTCTGTACATAGCACACTAATTGAGCATAAATCATAATTGACTTTAATTGCATCCTTTTATGCATTTAGAAATTTATTATGTTTTTGATGTCATAATGTTTCAATGTTGCAATGATCATTTACGTTAATTAAACCATCTTTCTGTGATCAAAGTCAATTTCTCTCTCAATGATCTCTTGGTATAGTCATTATCATATTTGATTGCTTAGTCGAGTATGAATTCGAGATCAATGGTTTGGTTGAATACTTTATATATTAAATAATTGATAGCCAATTGAGGGGGAGTCAATGAAATGTGAAATGCTCAAAAGATGTGGAAAGAGTTACATCCCAATGAGGAGTGTGAAAACTACCACCACATGGAGAAAATGAAAGAAAAAGATACTCCATGAATGAAAAGCAAACTTTTGTTTGAAAAATTGTTGATAAAACTCATATTGAAATACTTGACTCAGTCGTATTTCATGGTTGGTATAAGGTGGGATTTTTGATTTAAGATGCTCAAAGAGCCACTCCTTCAACAGATTGTCTAGATATATTATCTAACTTATCTGGGATTTCAAACATCTATTGATCTTGGTACTTCATTTTCTTTACTGAAATTGATGATTTGATAAAGACATTACACATAGGATCAAGATAGATGTAATTGAAGTTGTTCAACTTTAAGTGTTTTAACTTTCGTAAATCTTCGTTTCATTTTTGGATATTTTTGATAGATTTTTCATAATCTATTTCTTGTTGTATGAAACGATGTCATTTGTTTAAAGTTGACATGATAAAGTGCTTACATACTTTTTCTGGATTTTATTGTATTTTTCTTAATTTTTCTGAAGAAAAAGGTGTAGCCGATCCGGATCGTGGCAAGTGATCCGGATCCCGAACGCAGGATTTTTCCTGCGTGTGGCCGATCCGGATCACATTCTCGGCCGATCCGGATCACGGCTAGGGTTCTATATAGAAACTTTCAGATTCGAGATTTCTTTACCCTAATTTCTGGTTTTCAAGCTTCTAGAGTTTCTCTCTCTAGATTTCTTGCTTCCTGGTGCTTCAAAACTCAAAGTTCTTCGGATTCAAGTAAGTTTTCATGATCAAAACTCGGTTTTTCACAGTTTTTATGGTTTTTCATCAAACGTGAGTTGAAAAGTTGGAATTTTTTCGTTTGTGAATGGTTTTTGATCAAATTTCTTTTGAAATAAGAACTCTGGGTCAATTAGTTTTACTTTTATGCTGGGATTTCACTTGATTAACGATTTTTAGGCTTCGATTTCTAAAAATTCGGTTTTAGGGCATAAAAGAGGAATTTTTGTAAATCATGGATTTGATCTATTTTTAAAATTCTTTTTGGAAAACTAATTTGATTCTTGGCTTCTCTATATGATTATGATTGTCTAGGTACAATGTTTCAAATTTTTCAAAATTGACAATTTTTCATATGTTCTTGAGTTGGTTTTCACAGGACATTTTCTAAAAACTCAAAGCACTGACAAAATGGTGATCACCTGGATCATTTTCCTGCTCACTGCCATGGTTCATGTGAAGGACTCTGCAAAGCCGAAGAGAAGCAAGAGGACAAAAAGAGCAAAAGCTGACTCCGATACTGAATCGGAAACTGAATCGATTGACTGGGACACAATTGAAGTTGAAGGGGCTGTCCCAACTTCTGCAAAGGGGAAGGCTCCTGCTGAAGCTCCCAAATCTAAACCTCCTCCTACTGCAGCTGAGAAAGGAAAGGCGCCAATGGAGCCTACCGGAAAAAGAGTGAAAACCTCGGCAAGGAAAAGAAGTGGTGCCCAAGGTATTTCAATCAATGAACCTATGGACAACCTGCCACCATTTCAGGGATTCGTCAGCTCCACACGAATCAAAGAATTTGAAAAGAGGGAATGCATAGGAGAACGACATGTCAATGTACAACAGATGAGGAATAGATCTGCAGAGTTTGGAGCTCTGTTTGATCAAGTTGGTCTTGGTCCGATCTGCAACTTTCCTGAGAAAACTGGGTACTGTCCACACTCAGTTCGGATCTTCTATCAGAATGCAGCAGGTCTTATTGATGAAGTTGATGGACGCCGAGAATTTCATACCTTTGTAAAAGGTATCAAGATCAAAGTCACTCCCCAACTGATTGGAGAGGTGCTCGGTATGACAGCCATCTCAGACGGAGTTCATTATTTGAAGACTCAGGTCTTCACAGCCAACTCTTGGAGAATAGTAGTCAATGGAACCTGCTCTCCGGATACTACGTCTGCCGGAAATTCAGTTTACTCCAGGGAACTCAAGAAGGAGTACAAGTACTTAAACTTCATTATTTGCTACAACATTCTTCCCAACATGAACACGAAAATCGTCCGATGGGATAGGTTGCTATTTCTTTATCTTCTTGGAAACCCAACTGCAGCAATGGGAGCAAACCTGAACATCCCCTACCTCATTTGGAATAGGATGACGCGGTATGTCGAACACTCACATCCCTCTGAGCGACTACCATATCCAATGATTATAATGCGCATCCTTAGGAGATTTAAGGTGGATACGAGCGCGAGTTCGTATTTGTATAGTTTGGGGACAATAAATGAGACAACCATTGTCAAGTCTTTGACAACAAAGCAGGATGATCCCCCTTCTCCTCCAATTGGCCAACGAGTTCGAACGCATGCAACTTCTTCCACTGCCCCCGTTCCTCCGAAACAGAAGGCACCTGCATCTACTTCTGACGATGATGCCTCGGTGACATCCATCTTCAAAGAACAACAGCGGCTTTCAAATGAACAGGAACGTATGTCCGCTGAATTTTCTGAAATGAAAGGCGATCTTCATGTTATGAAAAATGAGATGGAAATTATCACAGCTTCTCAAGTCACTTTGACCAAGTCAGTCTCTTCAGTAAAGAAACTTGTGAAGAAGTTGTTTGCGAAAATGGGTTGCACGACCTCGGATGACTCCGACTCTCAGGAGTAAATCTATGTTATAATCATTTTCCTCTAACTTTGCTTTTTGTTCTGTTTTGCAGGTTTATGATGTGTGTTTATGTTGTTAACTCTCCTTTTGTTGTAATTATTTGGCTTTGTTTTGTGACAAAAAGGGGGAGAGAGTTAGCGAAAACAATGAACAATGATGAACTTTGAACAATGATTGTGAATATCGATGATATCAAGGTAAGTATGAATCTCAACTCAACTTTGGTTTTCTTTTGTGATTTGTGACATGCTTCTATACTAACTATTCGACTAACTATTTGGGCATGTAATATGACTAACAAGTTGATGTTGGACTAACATACTTTGACATTTGGTTTTCGACTGCTTAGAAGATATGTTGGTTTTAACTATGTTTCTTTCACATATCTGATTCTTTTAAATGTCATGATGAGATCAAACTCTATCTCTGTACTTGGTTTTTCTATGTTCCAATTCTTGAGGTATCTAACGATTTTGTTTGTCAAGAATGTTTTCTGTGTGCAGAGGTTACAGATGTCTAAGTCTAGAGTCTGTCTTAGGAGTTTATCTCATGTTTTTAATTTCTGGAACTCTTTTGTAAATTTTTGTTGTATGGTGATAGCAACAAAAATATCTTTTTGAATTTTCTTTGTGGATCTGTGTTTTGTCACGAAACCGCCAAAGGGGGAGATTGTTACGGAATTTGAGTTGGCGTATTTCGTGAATGTATTAAGTCTTGAAGATTGAAGATGAAGAAACTTTGGATCGTATACCTCAATCTCAAGAAAGAAGAATTCAAAAGGATCAGGTACGTTTAACTAAATAATTTTGATGATCCGAATACTTCTTATAGTGTAGAAACACCTGGAAGAGGTTTTAATTGCTTATTCATCAAAAACTGGACATGGGACATGTTCAGGATCCGGATCGTGGACTTTCAATCCGGATCCCGAAAGGTGTTCGTTCATACATTGCTGCAATCCGGATCACAGCTTGTACAATCCGGATCCCGAATGGGATGTTTTGTGAAAATGTATGAACGATCCGGATCGTGGATTATGATCCGGATCCCGAACAGGTGATTTTCTGGAAACTGCATTCTGTGCGTCTGCGATCCGGATCGTGGCTTATCCAATCCGGATCGCCGTCGGTAAAACTTTCCAGAAAAGTTTGTTTTTGATCCGAATATTCTTCCTAGGGTTTCTAACCTATAAATAGACCCTATGGTCATTTTTCTAGGGCATCCAAATAGAGCCGTCATTTTCAAATATCATTTTATACGGCCTTAGATCCACATATAGAGAAGAAAGGAAATCAATAGATCTATTCTATGTTTCTTCATCTATATTGATTAGTTTGATTCTAGGTTTTCATACTCACATCTTGAGTTGAATCAAACTAATGAATACTTAGATGGTATTTCCGATCTACTCTTGATCTAAGTATTCGGCGGATCATCACCACCCAAACAAACAACGATTTACCCCAAAATCGGCGCGTGGACTCGCGTGGCCTTGTGGATTCAAGGTGTTATCGCTCTCGTGGATTCGGAGCGAGGTGCGTTCGTGGATTCGAAGCGTACCATTGGGTGAAGACCGTGGATTCGGTTGGACGTCGTGGACTCGACGTTGGACGCTGTGGATTCAGCGTTGGGCGCGGATCGTGGATTCGAGAAGCGTCGTGGAGCGAGCGGGAAGATCGACTAGGGGCGTATGGTAAAAGGTTGAGTCGTCTGTGAGTACGTTATATCACCTTGTACGTGTGTTAATTCTAGTGGATTTCGCCGTGTTATCGGTCCCGTGGTTTTTTACTCCGGTTTGGAGTTTTCCACGTAAAAATCTTGTGTGTTCTTTTATTTTTCCGCATTGGGTTTTATCGCACAATGATTTTTTTGAGTGTTTATTGTTTACACCTATTCACCCCCCCTCTAGGTGTTTTTTCCCCTATTAGATCCTTATTAACCTAAACCCAACAAGCTCGAATCCACGAAGGCGTCCAACGCCGAATCCACGGCGTGTCACGTCGAATCCACGACGCCAGACCGAATCCACGGTCTCACCCAAGTAGCACGTCTCGAATCCACGAGCGCACCTCGTCTCGAATCCACGAAACGGTAACACCTTGAGTCCACAAGGCCACGCGAATCCACGCGCCGATTTCTTGGGAAAATCGTTGTTTTGTTGGTGATGATATTTTGAATACTTAGATCATCATAGATAGACAAGGAAGCACCCTCTAAGTATTCATCGATTTGATTCTTTCGAGAATATAGATTTTGAAAACCCTAGAATCAAACCGATCAATAGAGAAAGAAAACCTAAAATAAAGAGGTGTTTACCTTTTCTTCTCTATGTGGATTCTTACCTTTGATCCCCCTTGGGATAACCCTAAAAGATGATATTAGGGTCTATTTATAGGCTAGAAACCTTTTGGAAAGAGATAAGAATCAAAAACTGACTTAACAGAAATTTTCCCGCACGACGATCCGGATCGGATTTACGGCGATCCTGATCGTCGTCTTTTTTCAGCAATTCCTGAAAAAACAAGGTTCGGGATCCGGATCGGAATTCTGATCCGGATCGGAATTCTGATCCTGATCGGAATTCTGATCCTGATCGGGTTCAGGATCAGAAATTCTGATCCGGACTCTGAACATCCAATTTGTCCAGTTTTTGATTCTTTGGGCATAGAAAATATTCCAAAGTGTTTCTAAGCTATAAGAATGTATTCAAAATATCAAAGATTATTTAATTTAACGTACCTGAACATTTGAATCCATTCTTTTGAGATTGATGTAAATGATTTGTCAAGTCTTCATCTTCAATCTTCAACATCACGAAATACGCCAATACAAAAATCCTTAACAATCTCCCCCTTTGGCGGTTTCGTGACAAAACACATAATCCACAAAAAAAATAACAAAAGACGTTTTTTGTTGCTATCACCATACAACAAAAATACGCATGAACGATCCAAATAAATGTAAATACAAGAGATAACCTCCTAAAACAAACTCTAGACTTAGACGCAACTAGGAGTGTTCAAATCTTGTACTCTCTGCAAAAGAAACAATTCTTGACAACAAGAAATCATTAATACCTCAAGAATTTAATCGTTAAGCAACCAGAGAGTTATACATTTAATATGACATTAGGTATCAGATATGCATAAAAGTAGACAATCAAAATATCACATATCTTTATCCATCATCAGGGTTAGTTCCAACCATAATGTCAAAGAAGTTCAAATGTTCATACCTTTTGCATGACCTGTCACAAAACTTGTTAGAAGTTACAACGCAAAATAGTCAGTAGAATAGTTAGTGTTAAACTTCAAGTTTCAAGTTATCCGGTCATGTTCGTTCTTTTCCTTCTCCCCCTTTTTTCAAACGATCTATTGGCTCGTTCTTTTCTCCTTTCTCTCCCCCTTTTTGTCACAAAAACCAGCCAAAATTATAAGAGAGAAAAAAACAAACAAACGAAAAACCTTTCGTCAGAAAAATAACTAAAGTCAATTTCATCAAAAATCAATCTGAACCGGTATCGTTGTCATCGAAGTTGCTGCATCCGAGTTTTGCAAAAATCTTCTTGACCAACTTCATCAGTGCATTGTACTTCTTCGTCAAGACCACTTGTGTTGTACTAATCCGTTGCAGGTCAAGAGAAATCTGATCTTGTTTAATTGAAATTCGCTCCTGCTCAGATGATAGTCTTTGTTGTTCCCGAAGAGCTTCAACATTCACATGTCTCTCACCGATACAATCTCAGCAAGTGGCTCCTCATCTTTTTCATCTCCCCCTATGTTGAGCATCTCTTTTTATCATCTCTGTTCTCTGTTCTCCATGTTCTCCCCGTCTTGAGCATCTATGTTCTCCCCCTTTGGGATTCAATCAGTCTTTTCTGTTCTCCTTAATTTATTGGTCATCCTCGTGCTAACCAACGCGGTGATGAACATGATTGTCCACTCAAGAGCCATTGTTATAGAGTATTTGAAAAAAATAGCACAGTGAGCAAAAACTCAAAGAACATGAAAAATTGTTTAAATTTCAAAATTTTGAAAAATCTTGCCCAAACAATCCTTAACATGTGTAGAGGCTAGGAATCAAGATTATTTTTCAAAAAGGAATTTTAAAAATAGATCAATCCCATGTTTTTAGAAAATTCAAAAAAAACATGTAAGCATTTCTGCATATCAACTTTATACAAAAATATCATTTCACATAGAAAGAAATAGATTATGATAAATCTATCAAAATATCCCAAATTGTGAAACGAAAATTTAAAAGAATTATAACCTCTAAAGTTGATCAATTTCCAAACATCCTTCACGATCTAATGAGTATAGAGTTTATCTAATTCTCAATTGAGCAAAGAAAATGAAGCACCAAGATCGATAGATGTTTGAAATCCCAAATAAGTCAAATAATATATTTAGTCAATATATTTGGGAAGTGACTCTTTGAGCATCTTTTAGAAATCCCACCTTATACCAACCTTGGAATTTGACATAGTCAAGTATTCCAAAAAGCATTTTATTTGATTAAACAAGATCACCATGCTTGGTTAACATGTGGTAGCTGCACACAGTACTCGGACAACCGAGGTGGTAGCTCTTTCCTCCATGTGGTGGTAGTTTTCACACTCCTATTAAGGATGTAACTCTTTCCACATCTTTTGAGCATGAAAAACATAATAAACTCCCCCTCAATTGGCTATCAATTATGAAAGATATTCAGTATTCAACCAAAAATTGATCCTGTGTTCATACTTATTTCAATCATCAAATAAGATAAAATAAATACCAGAAGATCATTGAGAGAGGTAATGACTTTGATCAATTCGAGATGAAATAATTGAAATAAATGATCATTGCATCAAATGAGTTATAATGATATTCAAATCATAATAAACTTCTCTAAACATGAAAGGATGCAAATAAAGTCAGTATAGCAAATGCTCAATTAATGCTCTATATTACAAAAAGAACACAAACAAAAACCTTTCTAAGCAGTGGTTCAAAAAGTTATGTAATTGAAAGCATGCCAAGTGCTTTTCGCAAATAAAATATTTTTGATCCAAAGGTTTTATCAAAAAATCAGCTAATTGATCTTCAGTTGAAACATAAGAAATTTGTAAAAACTTGATTCAACTAGCTATCTAGGAAAATGATATCTCAATTCAATGTGTTTGTTCCAGAGTGCAACACAGGGTTTTTAGAAAAGTTAATAGCACTTGTGTTGTCACACAACATAGTTACCGAGGTCGTAGGGATGCGAAAATCACTCAATACACTTTTCTTTGATTTCTCAATGACTTCGGCTTAGGGGGTGTCCTACCATCTGTCTTAACACTTAGAAGATTTTTCTTCGTTTCCCGAGTCGTGTTCTTGATGGTAGTAGTTGCAAGTATTGCTTGATTTGCTCGTTCTGCTCCATACTTGCAATTTGGTCTTATGTGCCCTAAAAAAAATACAACAATGACATACCTTGGTAAAAGTTGAACCCGAAGAAGATGAGGTAGGCTTGTCAACGTTGGCTACGATGATTTCCGTCGGAGAAGGAGCAACCGACTGGGGCACAAAACTTGTCTTGCTCGAACTTGGTTCCTCACAAGTTCGGCCATATCCGAGGCCTAAATGATTAGTATGACCAAGACCAAGAAGGCGATCCAACTTACTTTGTCCTGAAGAAAATCTATGCAAATCCTTTTTAAGTTGGAAAGGGTCTCCGTCATCTCAAAATTTTCTTGTTGTGCCTCGGAATAGAGCTTTGAGAAGAGATTAGCTTTATCCACCGATTTTTCAAGTTCCTTCTCAAAATGCTCGTTCATCTCTTGAAGGAAAGTATTATTCTCAACCAAGTTGTCCCTTTCCACTTCAAAAGATCTTGAGAGAGAGAGGTTGCTCTATTAGGTTGTTCCTCGAGTTCCAACAACCTTCTCCTCAAGTTTTTTATTTTGCTTCGCCAATTTCTTTGAGTTACGTAGAAGTAGTTGGTAGGCGTGAGCAAAGTCTTCACCTTCGGAATCGCTTGGTTCATCATCCGTTGCCGTTTGATCATCCTAGGAAGAAATAGACAACGAACCAGATGCAATCAATGAAATACACACGAAGGGTGAAGTCGTGGATACGAAGAATGTGATGGCATTTGTATCCTCATCACTAGAAGATGACTTGTCCGTAGAAGAAGAGTCATCCCACGTGATGGCTTGCGTAGCCTTCTTCTTTGGTTGATTCTTGCTGGGACATCTTGTTGTAGTGCGGCCAAAGCCTTTGCATTTGAAACACTGGATCTGTCCTTCAGCGTTCTTCTTCTCCATTGAGAAACCTTCTTGCTTTCTTGATTTTGACGTAGAAGCACCTTTGCCTTTCTTGAACTTCGAGAATGATGAAGATTTGCTTGAGTTTCCCCTTCCGAAGTTTCGGCGAAATTTTCTCTTCAAGAAAGCGAGTTGTTTCTCAAAGTCCTCCATAGATAGCTCATCGTCAGAGTCCGAGGAGGATGAATCCGCGTCTTCATGTTCTTTTGATTTCAATGCCATACCTGAAGACTTGGAAGAAGAAGAGGGCTTTCCAGCAGAAGAGTTAGTAGAAAAAGTAATTTCATAAGTTTGAAGTGTACCAACTAATTCTTCTACCTTGATCTCGTCCGGGTGTTTTATTGTTTCGAACCCGTTCGTCGATGGAAATCAAAAATGCTCTTATGCGTACTTTCTAGTAGGCATAAATTGTTCCATCGAAGAACGGTGGTCTATTGATGTTGCCACCATCGACCAATGTTTACAACCCTATTCCCGCTCTGATACCAATTGTTGGGTTATGTTAATATGGATCTAAATAGGGGAAAAACCACCTAGAGGGGGGGTGAATAGGTGTAAACAATAAACACACCAAAATCGTTGCGTAAAAATAACCCAATGCGGAAAATAAATAACACGCAAGATTTTACGTGGAAAACTCCAATCCAGGAGTAAAAAACCACGGGACCGATCACACGGTGAAATCTACTAAGATTAAAACACGTACAAGGTGATATAACGCACACACACGACTCAACCTTTTCCATACGCTCCGAGTAGATCTTCGCCGCTCGCTCCTCAACGCACCTCGAATCCACGAAGGCGTCCAACGCCGAATCCACGGCGTGTCACGTCGAATCCACGACGCCAGACCGAATCCACGGTCTCACCCAAGTAGCACGTCTCGAATCCACGAGCGCACCTCGTCTCGAATCCACGAAACGGTAACACCTTGAGTCCACAAGGCCACGCGAATCCACGCGCCGATTTCTTGGGAAAATCGTTGTTTTGTTGGTGATGATATTTTGAATACTTAGATCATCATAGATAGACAAGGAAGCACCCTCTAAGTATTCATCGATTTGATTCTTTCGAGAATATAGATTTTGAAAACCCTAGAATCAAACCGATCAATAGAGAAAGAAAACCTAAAATAAAGAGGTGTTTACCTTTTCTTCTCTATGTGGATTCTTACCTTTGATCCCCCTTGGGATAACCCTAAAAGATGATATTAGGGTCTATTTATAGGCTAGAAACCTTTTGGAAAGAGATAAGAATCAAAAACTGCCTTAACAGAAATTTTCCCGCACGACGATCCGGATCGGATTTACGGCGATCCTGATCGTCGTCTTTTTTCAGCAATTCCTGAAAAAAACAAGGTTCGGGATCCGGATCGGAATTCTGATCCTGATCGGAATTCTGATCCTGATCGGGTTCAGGATCAGAAATTCTGATCCGGACTCTGAACATCCAATTTGTCCAGTTTTTGATTCTTTGGGCATAGAAAATATTCCAAAGTGTTTCTAAGCTATAAGAATGTATTCAAAATATCAAAGATTATTTAATTTAACGTACCTGAACATTTGAATCCATTCTTTTGAGATTGATGTAAATGATTTGTCAAGTCTTCATCTTCAATCTTCAACATCACGAAATACGCCAATACAAAAATCCTTAACAGATCTTATTTGGCTTAGACTGTATATCTGCACTGTGGATAAATCCCTGGTAATGGTACTCTGCTTAGATTATATATGTGCATTTTACCTTTCAGTTCTCTCAGTACACATTGCTTATCAGTGGATTCATTATTGATTATTTAGCTTCTACTCAGTATACTCTGCTTATCTATAGACCTGCTATTGCTTATTCAGCCTTTATCCACTGACCTGTTACTATCCCCAGATTACTGTATCCAGTAGGTACGATTAGCTATTTCTCGGCTCGTCGTGCCCACTGGGATACACTTATGTGTGTCTCACACCCTCGGGTGACTGTTTTTCAGGTCTGTTAGGGGTGAGATGTCGAGACGGTCTGGTGAGGTGATCACGATAGAGCTGTTCCCCTGTGGATCTGACCTTTGGGATATGATCAGATACAGTATTTTATTAGTTCAGTTATTAGTTACGTTCTTAGTTAAGTTATCTGTACTTAAACTCTGAATGTATTATGTACTTGCCTAGCCGTGCATGTATAGGGGAGTTTCTGTCTGGATAGAGGAGTTCCCTATGCATGTGGCGGTCTGTTACGCCCGGTTTCTAATAACTCTGATTTAAAAAAAAAAAAAAAAAAAAAAAAAAAAAAAAAAAAAAAAAAAAAATTAGACCGGTTTTTAAACTCGGGGCGTGACAGATTAGATGGTATCAGAGAAAAAGGTACACGGTACCTAGGAAAGTTGATTAGGATCTGGTTAGGATTGAACCCTAGGATGACTTGTGACGTGAGAGTGCGGGGTATTTGTCTAGCAGTTAGGAGCTCAGGTGTATGTTACACTTATGAGTTGTTTTCCTAACTTGTTGTTGCAACCAAGTGCGGTGTTAGCACCTGTTCTGGGCTTAGTGGTCATGGTATGGGCAGTGTTAGCTGCGATTGTAGTACGAGCCATGGGTTGATATATCAGTGGAGCCTGAGGGCTCAGATCGTTGGCAGCGGTTAGAGAATCAGCTCACCACTTTTGCTGGGATAGTCCAGCAGATGGCTCAGCATCAGGTAATTGCTATTGTTGCACTGGCCCTACCACTAGTCCATGTATTGGGAGAAGTCAGTGATCCTCCAGTTGTCCCCGTGCCACCTGATATAGTGCTTGTGTCGCAGCCATGGTTATCAAAATTATATTGTGGCTGCTATTACTGGAGATTCCCCGATTGTAGCTATCAGGATGCTTTTGAGGTTAGCAATTCTGTCGCTCTGGACGACACTCAGCAAATATTAGACCTTATTGAATTGTGTCCCAACCCTGGTCAGTGAAAATAGTTGGGATTCATGAGTACTTCGATAGAGGTGGTGGTAGCAGTGAGCGCAGTGGCGCAGACATGATTGATGGACAGGCTAAATTCGGTGATTTAAAGACCTGATTGAAACCCTAAAAATTGGGTTGGATTTAGATTCAAACCCCACCTTTGGCACAAATGTAGTGGAGTCTTAGTTACTCCTATGAGTATGCAACAATTTTGATGTTGTGGCTACTGCTATGGTGAGATATGACTGGAAAGTCTAATATACAGAGTAATGATGATAGCTTGAGGATTTGATCCTAAATAAATCCGATCTGTAGATGATACGCACAGTGTGTGTGAACTAATTTGGGGTCATGATCGCCCCTGCTATATGTGAGTTACGACTGGTGTCGCTAGAGCCGTGTTCGTAAGTAGTGATTCATTTGAGATATCGGTAGATAGTGGAACATGGTTCTAGATCCCTGTGAGTAGCCAGAGTCGCACTCATGACCACGAGGTGGTAGAGACAGTTGATATAGGTTTATTGTATCGACATAGAGATTTGTGTCATAAGGTATGAGTTATACCTTCTGTTGATTCCGGTGGGAGTCATGTTCCCAACATGATGTTGGCAACAGATCTACAGTATTTCATTTTTCTTTTGATAAGTATGTTGGCTGCAGACAATGTACTGTCGAAAGAGCGGTTTGAAGTACCCCTTTCCGTAAGGGAAAATATTATAATTGGGTCTATTTGTTTGCTTACTTAAATTTTTAGTTCCAAGGTTGTCTCTAGACAACGATGTTATAGCTTCAGTGGTTATATCCCAGACTGTATTAGACCTAAGGTAGGTATCAGACAGATCGCGTGCATAGAAGATTATCTTTGTCGTTAATGTCGACAATCGTCCTAACTTGTGGTCACTAGCCACGTTGATCTCGCCAGATTTTGCAATTGAGTTGTTAATAGAAATATCTAGATTAAGCTATAAGTTGGACCACGTGTCGAAACTGGATATCTTAAGTATTACTAAAGGTGACTCTGGGTTGCCATGCATTATGTGACCCAGAAAAAGTATTGAATTTGATTGCCATATCGAGTGTGATCATATTTGCACTAAAGCACCGGATCTCATTAGAGTTTCGCAGTCAGCGTGCTAGTGCGGTGTAGCCTGGGTTGAACGTATAGCATATCTACGTGAACCCTAGACAACGGGGCTTGAAATATTAATCATTAAGCCTTAAAAAATTTGACATGTCCAAGTCAAGACTATTTAGTCTTTGAGGATGTCGGAACCTAGTTTTCGAATATCAGTGACAATAAAGGACTGGTTTAGTCGGATATTTCGGCAGTATAATGAGCAAGTGGAATTAACCAGCCTTGTTCTTGGAGGCAATATAGTGCCTTGTTGGCAAACCAAAGTTCAGTTCTAGATCTGGGTGGCGAAATGTATGAATGCCACAAGAGAGTATGAATAGAAAGCGGAAAATTTCTCGAACCGCTTGTATGCACAGATGGAAATTTAATAGAACTGAAAGTATGGAGATCTTGGATAACATCTTTAATGTGTCTGTAAGTTCGTAAGAACGTTACAGATGTTTTGGACAATATAGTCAAAGAATTGAAAGATCATAACTAGGGTACGACCACCCTTTATATCGCATACCCTGTGTGGTATCCTTGTGAACCAGAATTTTTAGCAGATCGGGTAAGACAAAGTTGTGACCCAGAGTGTTACTGTCACGCCCCGGGGTCGAAACTGCGACCCGGGTTCGCCAACAGATCCGCCACCTATGCCAAACCCGCATAGGCGAAGCGTCCTACCTGCAAAAAGAGCTACAGCTAAACAGATATCAGAGCTAAAAGATAAAACTGCTATAGAAATAAAATCAACCACTGTACAACTGCAGATAAAACAACAAGGTCCATCTCCCAAAAGATAATCATACAATAACCTCGAGTACAAAACTCATAACTCAACAGGGAGATATCTCAATACAATATCAGTGTACAAGCTCTCAATACATCATATCCTCACTACATCAGTCTCTCAAAAGGGAAAAAAAAACCAATCTACCGACTAAACTGAAGATCTCCTCAAAAGGGGGGGGGTACCGCTACTCTCCAAAGATGGGTCCGGATTTAGCTCGCTACTCCCTCACCACGAACAGCAACCACAGAACGGCAACACCCGCCAAGACTCTGCAAAACAAAGGAGAGAAAGGACAAAAAGGGGAAAAACCCCCGACGGGCGTGAGAACTACGCAAAAAGGGAGTTCTCAGTGGGTATCGCCACTAGGCCCGACGATCTGCCCACCAAGACTACTAGAGGCAAAAGATAACTAAAGCAGTAAAACTGAAAGGAGAAGCGGGAAACACTCTACAACTACCATGCCTCTAACAACAATGCTCAAATGGGGAAAACACTGATAAAGATATGCAACACTCGCACACGAGGTACTCAATCGACCCAATCGAGCTGACTGCCACATGGGGTCCAGTCAAACCTGCGCCCACCTACAACCACCTCCCGCTGACGGGCAGGAATTACGTAGGGCGTCCAAACGGACTAACTCGCTATCGAGTAGTGGCTCATGCAGGCCATAGTCAAAATCCATGCCCTCTCTCTCAGAACGGATAGACTCCAGATGAACAACCTCTCGCGCAATGGTCAACGAACTCACATCGACCACGGGACCACCGTCAATCCCCAAACGGTTCCCGACAACACTAGCACTGGTCTACGCATAGCCGCTAGACTCCACTCAGTCCCCCTGACACGAGTGCAACAATAAAGTAAATATCTGTAATAAACCCAATCTGATGTCACCAGTAAACACTGGTACTGCCTGCTCTGCTGTCGAACTCAAGAACCCAGCATGGTGCCCGGCGCTCTGCACCGTGGAACTCAAGAACCCAGCATGGTGCCCGGCGCTCTGCACCGTGGAAAGCCTACTCCGGAGTGGCACTCGAGGGGAGCGACCCACACGAGTAAAGTATCACTGTATCACGCATCACTGCATCAAATATCACTGTATCAAGTATCACTATATAGCAGGACTGGATCAAGACCAAGATCAAGTGGGAAAAAACCTCCACAAAAAGGGAAACCCGATCCCCAACTGAAATAACTGGAAACAATAAGTGGAAAACTCCAACCACTAGAGAAGCCTGATACCCAATCTGATGCATAAATAATCTCCGGTCAACCGCCCAATGTCCGCGGCTGCCGCAATATCCCATGAACCACAACCTATCACAATCCGGCACAACCTGTCCCCGACACTGAGACCCCAGCTACACTATCCCAAATCCCTGCTCGAACCCGAGCAACGCGAATCTAGTATCTAGAAAGAAAAGGAGAAGAACAAACATGGTTTCTCCTAAGTCATATCCCAACATGAAAGTGTAGCAGTAAAAGGTGGCCTAGCTATATGTCCATACAAGCATGCTTTTATCCTCAAAGCAAATAAAGAAAAAATAAACCTCATGCCAAAATTATCAATGACCATACCTGTACATAATCCTCAATCCATAATGGCTCCTCAGAGTAGAACCTGCACATAACTACATAATCCTATCCCAATGCATAAACCAGCCTCATAAAAGGTTATGTGCTAATATGGCATGATAATTAATCATCTATGGTATCCTTGCCTTAGGTAAGCTTCCACTAAGCATCAACATGAATATTGATTAATACCATTGTCATACTATGAACGATTCACTTGCAATTTTCATAAAACCCTCATTGTTAAACTTACCGATCAATCCCCGCCATTGTACCATACACTTGCATGCAATGTTAATATATAACAATTTAGAGAACCATCCACCGGTTCCGAGAATAAGGCACCCACCTGAAGTGCTGACTGTCCCAAATCGTACAGCTGAAAATACCAAAAATTCCAATCCCTTGATCCAACAAGTTCAGCACACCTGTAATATTCCTGGTACAGTACAAAGCTCACTAATTACACTTAGGCTCCCAATTATAGCACTAATATCACATACAACCCCGAATTCTGAACTGTTAAATTATCACCTGCAGAAATTGCCCAGAAAATTCCAATAAAAATATCACGGCGATCCTTGCGTCGATAGCTTCGAAACGGTACCTTGCACGCCCAAATCTGAGTTCTGTACATCAAGATAAAAATTCGGCAAGGGGGCATACTCATACAAAAATCTGTATTAAGGACAGATTACTGTTCACTGAGAAAACAGTAATTTTCACCTCGAAATAAAATTCACAAAAATCCAATAAAAATACGAGCGCGTTCCTTGCGATCCGTAGATGAAAAAGTTGTATAAGCTCGTTTCCGTCTGACGCTCGTGCGCAAAGATATGGCCGAAATACTCCGCTGCTGTCAAGTAAATCCACACAGAAAATGGGGTCACTGTTTGCCTCGGGATCCGTGCCAAAACCTCGAAACGGGAAAGCGCGACCAAAACGAAAGATGAAGTCCTACCTCTTAGGAGTCTACTGGTGCAAGAATCACAGGAAAATGATGTCGGGGTAGCCCAGGGGAGCAAAAATACTATCGCTGCGCCGAAGAAGAACACTAGGAAGCAACGTCGCGCCGCACCGTAAAATGGGGAACCTCGGGATTCGTGCCTCCAAAACTCTTGAAACTTGGCAGGGTGATCCAGCACAAAGAGATGAAAAACTTTGCTAAAGGGTGCTCGGGCTGAAGGTGAATGGGTTGGGAGATAAGGAGGAAAGAGTGGGGCTCGGGTTGGGGGTTTATAAAGGCTGAGAAAAACAATTCAAGAAATACCCACCATGTCCGATTTTCCGGGCGCCCGAAATGTTTCGGGCGCACACAGTGCGGCCCGGCCCAAGATTTCCGGGCGCGCACAGTGCGGCCCGGTCCACCACACAGCCCAGCCCACTACACGGCCGAGCCCCGCTGCACCCGGAGCACATGCGCCCGCAAATGGCGACGCGCCACGTGTCCCCGGCCGCCCGTGCACCGCGCACGCCGCGCCGTGCACCGCGCACGTCGCCGTGTTTCCCGGTCACCTGCCCGCGTACGGCACCTGCCCCGGTCAACCACTCCGCAGGTTGCGTGGACCGGGAGCACAACACCGAACCAACCAAACCTCGCCACGTGTCCACCCGGTCTACCGTGCACCCGGCCTAAATTCCGTGGACCGCGTCCGCTGCACCGGCCAACCGGAAGGCGCCACGTGGCCCGCCTCTGGTGCACGACCCCCGCGGTGGACCGCGCCCTGCCCGCGCACCTGCGCGCCTGCCCGCGGCCTGCCCGCGCCGCGTGTCGCCGCCTGCCGCCTGCCCGAGGCTGCGCCGCCGCCCGCCGCCGCCGCCCCGCCGCCGCCGGCCGCCGCCGGCGATCGCCGGAACAGTAAAAGTACTGTAGCAACCTCCAAAAACAGCAAGTAAATAGCCCATCTCGACCGTTTTCGCGCGCTGATTCCAAAAACGGTGTCCGTTTCGCCAAATTCCAAACCGATAAATCGCCGGAGGCTCCCGGAAAGGTATCTTTGATCCGAATTTCGCGCCGAGTCCAAATTGATATCCAAAATGCGCGGAAACACCACTAAACATCCGACGGGGTCTCCCGGTTACCCACGTGATCCATTTGAAGCCCCGAGTTCAGCACTTGTGTCCAAATTGGCGCACGAACACCGCCGAGATGCCCCATAGGGCTCCAGAAGCTGCTGGTGACACTGTAGAAGCCCTGCAAAGATCCGGGTCACCACATCCTCCCCCACTAAAAGAAAGTTTCGTCCTCGAAACTAAAGCAACTCCCAAGGAGTCTCAGAAACCAGGGTCAAAACTCAACACCGCCGTCTCCAGCTTCCAAGTCACCTATCACCCCCCGTGATTACTCCACAGCAACAACATCAGCAACTACTAGAACGGCATAGCCCGATTGCGCACTTCCCTCACCTCATGAGCCGGAATTCGCAATGGGCGTCTCTCGTACTCCAAACTTCATAGACCTCAAAAGGAACGAGTCAATCACGGGCGAGGGGTCCAAAACATAACACTCCAGAGCTGAGACGCAGAGAAACCTCAAAACTCCAACAAAAGACTGGGGAAAAGGGACGAACAGCCCGAGCAACACGCTCAAAATCACTCCCAAGAGCCAATTCAACCAAAGCGACCCGAAACACATCCACACAAACACCTGCACAGAAAAGGGGCCCAAACAAGAAGGGGTTCACACTCAGTCGCCCACAAAACTCAACCACCCAAGTGGATTGCTCAGCCGCAGCCTCTCAACAAAAGGGATCCCCTGGGACACAAACTCAAACCCTGTACACCAGAATGGCCCCACACAGCGCCAGCTATGGAACCGTCAAACTCAACTCCCAAATAACTCTTCTGCTCCAGGTATCCGCCACCACAGTGGCCCTGCCGGGGTGATACTGGATGCTCAACAAAATCCAATGGTAGCCCTACAGCCACTATGGGAGGTATCACTATAACTCGCAAATCCATCTCCCCCCACTGACCAGGTTAAAATCGGCACTGGTACCAAACTCATCACCCGCTCATCAAGCTCTGCTGGCACTATCCAGTCCACGAGCTCCTCACCCCAACAATAACCGTCGATCTCGACCAGTCATAAACAGCATCCATTTTGGCCAGATTTCCACCGCCGCCCCTACGGCTTGAATAAGTAATCCAGGAAGATATGCTCTCGAAGCTAGAACCTGTATCACCACGACTTGGCATAAGGCTCCTTCCTCACAGATCTTGCCACACCATCTACAATGCTGCACAAGCTTTAAATCACTCAGGGAGGGGGTAAAACAAAAATATCCCTGGAGGATGCCGCTATCAAACCGTTCAAGGCCAACTGGAACACAGAATTCCTCAATCTAGAGGCAACAGGGCCGTAGTCAATCCTTTGGCTTCACTGTACTCGTAATGCCCCTACCGTGTCCTGAACACCATCTAGACAAAGCCCTCAGTTGAAATTCCATATTGGTGCAGGCATCATACAATAACTGCCGGAATATAGCTCCATCAAAAGATTCAAAATAATGCCTGGACCTGCCTGGGCTCCAATCCCAAAGGGCTCTCACCGTCGTGTATCAACAACGTGGCACTAGGTCAAACAGACCCTCGATCCAACAGATCCCTGTACGGTTGCGATCAACTGTCCCAGCTCTTACAGATAACATCCAAGCGGTGCTATTGAGGTTGGCGCGGTCTCCAAAAACCACGTCAATCACAATCTTAATCTCCCTCTCTGCCGGTATAATCATCGGCTCAGGTTGTCTCACACCCGGGATCTCACGAGCAATAGGGATATCCTTAAGTCCCGCTGCTGCCGTAGGCACCTCTCACCCTGTCGCTGTAACCTGTGTGCTTTAACAGTCTCAACAAACAAAATGCCTTCCAATATCTGCCTTGCAGAAAATCGCAGTCCTTTAACTCAGCGGTCAAACATCCTGTGGCACTACGCCAACCAATCCCAAGCACTGGGTCAAACACCAAGCTGCCACAAATACCAATATGTCTGCTGGCAAAACTCACGGCCTCGACTGCACTAGGCATAACCCACAAGCCTTCCCCACTTGCACAATACCAACAGTAACCTGTACCTCAAGTGCATGTGGTAACGACTCTACCTCTAATCCATGCAGGAATGTAACATGTCCTAACTCCGACTGCTGTGATGAATTCATACCTGCGACAACTCAATCCACTACCGTGGCGCCCTCCAACCGGGCGGCACAGATTCATCCGCTCGATGCAAGTGGTCATCGCTCAGCCTGCCAAAATATCTAGACCATTCACAAAGGGAGCACGACCTCTGTCATGTTCACACTGAGGTGCCGAATGTGGTTCTCGCAGACAGCCAATCCACGCTACCGCTGCGCCATCCTGATAAAAGGGCTGTTGCTGTCATCGGGGTCCACCCAACCCCTGACGTCTCAGAAATCCACCTGGATATCCTCGTCATACTACTTAGCACAATTGATTCATGCAATTCCTTATACAATTATCCTTACTAAGCTCACCCCTCAATCACAAATATTGCACCCCAAACATGCCAGTTATCAATCACACAGGGTAACATCCCCCTTGGTTAAGCTTTACATAATCCATCCACAAGGATATCCACCATCCTGGAAGGGCAAACGAAAAATGTCTCTGCCGGCCGATCTATCCTCCGTCATCGGGCATCAAGCGCCTCTATCCAGAACTTGCCTCTGATAGCAAATCCCCATCCAAAAGAACTGCAGCGCCAGCTCCATAAACACTGCCTCCACCATCGAAGCACCCCAAAATCCAAAACCTGCACAAGAGGGTCCGAATAACGGAAGGGTATACTGGCGCAATCCACTCTCAGTCACGGACATCCTATGCGCCTCGTCCCCCAAATCATAGAGCGCGCAGTTCGATAACTGCGTAACCTTTTGACACAAAGAGGCTTCCAAGTAGTCTCTCCATCACCACCAGCCACGATTCTACCCCAAGAGGCTCCAAACTTAATCCTAAGAATCGGGGTGGTTTATCTGCCGAAACTGGCTCAACTGATCATTGGTGTCCCAAAGCTCATCAGTTGTCAACTATCCACCCTGTCTCGGCGCCTCGACACAAAGGGGCTACTCACTCCATCAATACCACAGAAATCGCTGCCCTTGAGGATACTGCAATCGGGTGGTCTCAGAAGGAAGCACTGTCGAGCTGCCCGCCGCTCTGACAACTGTGTCACAAAACCAGATGCTCGCTCACTCTGCCGCTGATAAGCCTCAGACAATTCTGTCATCTGGGTCCGGAACTCTCTGACCTCAATCCGGGTATCCGGCCCAAACCAACCGCTCAAGCTCAACTGCCAAGACAGGATGCACAAGGGTCCCAAACCCAGCGTCGGGGAGACACCGCTCGCCACGACGAAACCACAAATCAGCACACAACAACGCTCGACCCAATCTGGCGAAAGTCTAGAGCATGTTACCCATTCCACAGCGTTATGTTGTCTGCAGCCAACATAACTACTTAGGAGAATAAACATGCCAATCACCCCTCCCGTTCCTTGGGAGAGGAGCAAGACTCAATCAGGACTCTCGCTACAAGTCACGACTCTCACGAAGTCATCCTAGGGTCCAACCACAAGCCTAGGGTTTCTAAGTCCACCATGACCTATCCCTAAGCTCTGATACCAACTTAATCTGTCACGCCCCGGGGTCGAAACTGCGACCCGGGTTCGCCAACAGATCCGCCACCTATGCCAAACCCGCATAGGCGAAGCGTCCTACCTGCAAAAAGAGCTACAGCTAAACAGATATCAGAGCTAAAAGATAAAACTGCTATAGAAATAAAATCAACCACTGTACAACTGAAGATAAAACAACAAGGTCCATCTCCCAAAAGATAAACATACAATAACCTCGAGTACAAAACTCATAACTCAACAGGGAGATATCTCAATACAATATCAGTGTACAAGCTCTCAATACATCATATCCTCACGACATCAGTCTCTCAAAAGGGAAAATAAAAACCAATCTACCGACTAAACTGAAGATCTCCTCAAAAGGGGGGGTACCGCTACTCTCCAAAGATGGGTCTGGATTTAGCTCGCTACTCCCTCACCACGAACAGCAACCACAGAACGGCAACACCCGCCAAGACTCTGCAAAACAAAGGAGAGAAAGGACAAAAAGGGGAAAAACCCCCGACGGGCGTGAGAACTACGCAAAAAGGGAGTTCTCAGTGGGTATCGCCACTAGGCCCGACGATCTGCCCACCAAGACTACTAGAGGCAAAAGATAACTAAAGCAGTAAAACTGAAAGGAGAAGCGGGAAACACTCTACAGCTACCATGCCTCTATCAACAATGCTCAAATGGGGAAAACACTGATAAAGATATGCAACACTCGCACACGAGGTACTCAATCGACCCAATCGAGCTGACTGCCACATGGGGTCCAGTCAAACCTGCGCCCACCTACAACCACCTCCCGCTGACGGGCAGGAATTACGTAGGGCGTCCAAACGGACTAACTCGCTATCGAGTAGTGGCTCATGCAGGCCATAGTCAAAATCCATGCCCTCTCTCTCAGAACGGATAGACTCCAGATGAACAACCTCTCGCGCAATGGTCAACGAACTCACATCGACCACGGGACCACCGTCAATCCCCAAACGGTTCCCGACAACACTAGCACTGGTCTACGCATAGCCGCTAGACTCCACTCAGTCCCCCTGACACGAGTGCAACAATAAAGTAAATATCTGTAATAAACCCAATCTGATGTCACCAGTAAACACTGGTACTGCCTGCTCTGCTGTCGAACTCAAGAACCCAGCATGGTGCCCGGCGCTCTGCACCGTGGAACTCAAGAACCCAGCATGGTGCCCGGCGCTCTGCACCGTGGAAAGCCTACTCCGGAGTGGCACTCGAGGGGAGCGACCCACACGAGTAAAGTATCACTGTATCACGCATCACTGCATCAAATATCACTGTATCAAGTATCACTATATAGCAGGACTGGATCAAGACCAAGATCAAGTGGGAAAAACCCTCCACAAAAAGGGAAACCCGATCCCCAACTGAAATAACTGGAAACAATAAGTGGAAAACTCCAACCACTAGAGAAGCCTGATACCCAATCTGATGCATAAACAATCTCCGGTCAACCGCCCAATGTCCGCGGCTGCCGCAATATCCCATGAACCACAACCTATCACAATCCGGCACAACCTGTCCCCGACACTGAGACCCCAGCTACACTATCCCAAATCCCTGCTCGAACCCGAGCAACGCGAATCTAGTATCTAGAAAGAAAAGGAGAAGAACAAACATGGTTTCTCCTAAGTCATATCCCAACATGAAAGTGTAGCAGTAAAAGGTGGCCTAGCTATATGTCCATACAAGCATGCTTTTATCCTCAAAGCAAATAAAGAAAAATAAACCTCATGCCAAAATTATCAATGACCATACCTGTACATAATCCTCAATCCATAATGGCTCCTCAGAGTAGAACCTGCACATAACTACATAATCCTATCCCAATGCATAAACCAGCCTCATAAAAGGTTATGTGCTAATATGGCATGATAATTAATCATCTATGGTATCCTTGCCTTAGGTAAGCTTCCACTAAGCATCAACATGAATATTGATTAATACCATTGTCATACTATGAACGATTCACTTGCAATTTTCATAAAACCCTCATTGTTAAACTTACCGATCAATCCCCGCCATTGTACCATACACTTGCATGCAATGTTAATATATAACAATTTAGAGAACCGTCCACCGGTTCCGAGAATAAGGCACCCACCTGAAGTGCTGACTGTCCCAAATCGTACAGCTGAAAATACCAAAAATTCCAATCCCTTGATCCAACAAGTTCAGCACACCTGTAATATTCCTGGTACAGTACAAAGCTCACTAATTACACTTAGGCTCCCAATTATAGCACTAATTATCACATACAACCCCGAATTCTGAACTGTTAAATTATCACCTGCAGAAATTGCCCAGAAAATTCCAATAAAAATATCACGGCGATCCTTGCGTCGATAGCTTCGAAACGGTACCTTGCACGCCCAAATCTGAGTTCTGTACATCAAGATAAAAATTCGGCAAGGGGGCATACTCATACAAAAATCTGTATTAAGGACAGATTACTGTTCACTGAGAAAACAGTAATATTCACCTCGAAATAAAATTCACAAAAATCCAATAAAAATACGAGCGCGTTCCTTGCGATCCGTAGATGAAAAAGTTGTATAAGCTCGTTTCCGTCTGACGCTCGTGCGCAAAGATATGGCCGAAATACTCCGCTGCTGTCAAGTAAATCCACACAGAAAATGGGGTCACTGTTTGCCTCGGGATCCGTGCCAAAACCTCGAAACGGGAAAGCGCGACCAAAACGAAAGATGAAGTCCTACCTCTTAGGAGTCTACTGGTGCAAGAATCACAGGAAAATGATGTCGGGGTAGCCCAGGGGAGCAAAAATACTATCGCTGCGCCGAAGAAGAACACTAGGAAGCAACGTCGCGCCGCACCGTAAAATGGGGAACCTCGGGATTCGTGCCTCCAAAACTCTTGAAACTTGGCAGGGAGATCCAGCACAAAGAGATGAAAAACTTTGCTAAGGGTGCTCGGGCTGAAGGTGAATGGGTTGGGAGATAAGGAGGAAAGAGTGGGGCTCGGGTTGGGGGTTTATAAAGGCTGAGAAAAACAATTCAAGAAATACCCACCATGTCCGATTTTCCGGGCGCCCGAAATGTTTCGGGCGCACACAGTGCGGCCCGGCCCAAGATTTTCGGGCGCGCACAGTGCGGCCCGGTCCACCACACAGCCCAGCCCACTACACGGCCGAGCCCCGCTGCACCCGGAGCACATGCGCCCGCAAATGGCGACGCGCCACGTGTCCCCGGCCGCCCGTGCACCGCGCACGCCGCGCCGTGCACCGCGCACGTCGCCGTGTTTCCCGGTCACCTGCCCGCGTACGGCACCTGCCCCGGTCAACCACTCCGCAGGTTGCGTGGACCGGGAGCACAACACCGAACCAACCAAACCTCGCCACGTGTCCACCCGGTCTACCGTGCACCCGGCCTAAATTCCGTGGACCGCGTCCACTGCACCGGCCAACCGGAAGGCGCCACGTGGCCCGCCTCTGGTGCACGACCCCCGCGGTGGACCGCGCCCTGCCCGCGCACCTGCGCGCCTGCCCGCGGCCTGCCCGCGCCGCGTGTCGCCGCCTGCCGCCTGCCCGAGGCTGCGCCGCCGCCCGCCGCCGCTGCCCGCCGCCGCCGGCCGCCGCCGGCGATCGCCGGAACAGTAAAAGTACTGTAGCAACCTCCAAAAACAGCAATTAAATAGCCCATCTCGACCGTTTTCGCGCGCTGATTCCAAAAACGGTGTCCGTTTCGCCAAATTCCAAACCGATAAATCGCCGGAGGCTCCCGGAAAGGTATCTTTGATCCGAATTTCGCGCCGAGTCCAAATTGATATCCAAAATGCGCGGAAACACCACTAAACATCCGACGGGGTCTCCCGGTTACCCACGTGATCCATTTGAAGCCCCGAGTTCAGCACTTGTGTCCAAATTGGCGCACGAACACCGCCGAGATGCCCCATAGGGCTCCAGAAGCTGCTGGTGACACTGTAGAAGCCCTGCAAAGATCCGGGTCACCACAGTTACCCCAAATAACACAGTACCAGGTGCATTGACATTAGGGACTGTGTATTTACGTTCCACGGGCAAGTTATTGGTTTGGCACTTGTAGTAATGCCTCTTTTGCCACAACACAGTGGTATATTATGGCTCGGAGTGAGTCATCCAGACCTTGGGAGGTTATGCTGAGAGCATGCGTACTTGAGTATGGAGACGGCTGGTATCGATATTTTCCTTTGGAAAAGTTCGCCTATAACAACAGTTATTAGGCAAATATTAGCATGGCTCCTTATGAGACACTGTACGGGCGCCAATGTCGATTCCCCATTTGCTGGAATGACAACGGTAAGCGCCGTGTTACCGGGCCAGAGTTACTCAAGGATGCTGAGGCCAAAGTGCGCGTAGCGAGACAGTAGTTGCTGACAGCGCTGAGCCGGCAGAAAAGCTATGTGGACCAGCAACGACGAGACTTAGAGTTCCAAGTTGGTGACCATGCCTGGCTGAAGGTGTCGCTAACTCGTGGAATCAAGCGATATGGGATCCGCAACAAGCTTAGTCCCCGGGTTGTCGGTCCCTTTGAGATACTGAAGCGTGTTGGTCCTACAGCTTATCGATTGGCTATCCCTCCTAGCCTCGCCTATGTGCTTAACATCTTCCACGATTCTGTGCTCCGGGGGTACATCAGGAATCCTTCGCATGTAGTTAGCCCTTGCTGTCCAGCTTCGTGAGGATCTGAGCTATGATAATGCGCCCTTGATGATCCCTGCATGAGTTAAAAAGAAGCTGAGAAGCATGTCAATCCCCTATGTAAGTTGCAATGGGAGAATCACGAGGAACGCGAAGCCACTTGTGAGCGTAAGTCGAACTTGATGAAGCGTTTCCTCAAATATTAACTCCTAGTTGTACTAAGTTTCGGGGACGAAACTTCTTTTTAGGAGGGAGTGATATAGTAATCCGAAATATTTTATTTTTAATAAATAAATTAAAGGTAATTTTCAGCCTGAGTTCGGATTCAAAAGACCTAAATTAACCTACTTGGTCAAACGCCTGTGTGCTAGTTGAACGAATTGCGAGATAAAAAGGCTAACTTCTAATCCGAACATGATCTTGGAAATCCGAGTTGACCGTTGCGATCGTCTCGTCGAATCGAGCGATTTTCATATTCAGCACTTTTCGATCCGACGGTCGGATCTCCCAGAAATTAAAGAAGAAGGAAGCGAATTTCGCGACAAATTGGAACAGTGGCCTGTGTACGGGATGACTTAAGTTACCACTGTAGATGAACAGTAACTTCAATTTTTTGGGACTCCGACGGATGCAACATTGACTAATTCACTGTTCGGAATCCGAAATTAGTGATCCAGATAGTCGTTTCGATCAGTTTCATCGATCTGGACGCAATGGCGCAGACAAAAATTTCGTTTGACGACTCTGGAATCTCGAAAAGCGTAATAAACTATAAAATGGGACAGTTTTTATGGACCAAAAATTTATGTGGACATCGCGTCGAAAAACTAAAATCGCTGTCTTATAGATTTCGACGTGCCGATCGTTGTGGCGAAATCCGTTTTTCGTTTTGACGACCGAATCCCCTCGAAAAGCGTGAAATACAACGAAAAACACTGTGTTTCACGGAAAAACCTAATATTTTGTGCACCGAAAAGCGTGCCACTTACAGGTGAGGGACTAAACTGTAGGAGGAGTATTTTTGCTAAAGGACTTAAGTCCAAATAGCAAGTAATAGAGGGACTAAAGAGGATATTGTGCATTTGCATTATAATGCATACAGGTGATTGTGTCTCTTGGTTTCCCTCACATACGAACCAACTCCTCCCCTACCCTCTTGCGAACCGACGCCACCTGCACCTCCTCCAACCGTCACTGAGCGCCACCGCCGTTTCCGTCGCCGGAGTTGTCCATGGAAGTATGAAGAACTTCGGGTTTGGGGTGGTTGTTGGCGAGAGTTGCAGCCAGCAAAGTTTGGATTGCTCTAAACCTGCTCTGGGAGTGTCTCTGTGAAGCTGACACCGAGCCATGGTTGCCTCGCCGCCGTGCGCCGCCGCGGGCCATCTCCCTCATTTCTTTTCTCCGACCTTGGTGAGTACTCTTCTTCCTTGTTTTCTTTTGCAACTTGGGTCACTGCAGTGATCTCTGTACACCCTAGGGATGTCCCACGCTGAGCCCCGACCCTCGGGGTGCTCCCGGTTGCCGGCGGAAGCAAGAAGCCCGCCGGAACCCTAGATTGCTCCGCCCCTTGCTTGCGCCGCACCCGTTGGCTCAACCTCGAAACAAAAATGAAGGGAATGTTCTGTAGGATACCTAGATCACTTCCACCAAATTTGGTTGCATATGGTTTAGCCGATTAATCGCAGAACCAAGCCCTAGTTTCGGGCTATTGTTTTCTTTTGGCCGTGGTTGCCTCGCCGCTGTCGGCGCCGCCTCTAGCCGCCGGCCATGAGCCCAGAATACTTGTGGAGTCAAGTGGCACCTACTGGTGCCTTTGCATGAAGCCCATGCAGACCGAACCAAGATCCACCATTAATGGACCTTGGTTGGCCGCATTAATGGCGGCCGGCCAACCGGCGATCGCCGACGGTGGGGACAAGCCCAGAACTTCCCAAAACTTCGAAAGAAAGCTTCTAGTGCTGTTGGTTGCATCTAAAAGCCGTTGGTCGAGAAGTTGCCATTGATGGAGCCAAGGTTGGCCGCGCGGCCTAACTCCGGCCACCGCGCATCTTTGCTTGGCCCAGCCGCATGCAGAGTGATGCCTTGGAACCCTTGAGGCTGGTGTTTGCCTCAGTTGGCCTCCAGAGCAAAGGCTCTATGGAGTGGCCATGATGGGTGCTCAAACATAGTCCGAGTTTGCTCCGACGGCCACTCCGGCCAGCCGCGACCCTCTGTAGGTGAGCTCTCAACTCCCCTCAGTCTCAGGAGAGTGATGCTCACCTTATTTTTGTCACGCCCCGGGGGTTTGTTTTAGCGGAAACGGTTTGCAAAAGTCGTACGTTCGACGAAAGATTTTTTTTTTTTTTTTAGATAGTAAGGAAACCCCTCTTCCCCGGCGCGTGCCCAGACCCGCCGCACATACAGGATCTCTCTGTAAACGGACAGAGCCTCCCCTGTATGTGCACGGCGTAGCGTTCAGTACATAACCCAAACATATACAACCATTCAATCACAACAATTGTTAACATACAACCAGCATTCTAATTGATTAAAGTACATGGCCGATCAGTTTGGAAAGGATAAATCCACAGTTTTAAAAGAGAGCCCACCCGGCACTTACGTTTTTAAAAACGGTTTTCGCAATCTTTTCTTCGGTTTGCCTTTTTCTTTTTCAAATGGCCAACAGAAATAAAAGGAAAAGTAATGCATAAGAGGATAACAAAATACCGACATCCATGTCGACCCCACGAGGGTATCGAGAACCTCACACCTAACTACAATGTAAATGAAATGCCAGAATGAAAGAGGAAATACAGTCCGGGGTCCCCAGCGACCCAGAAGCTCCTGCCCCGTCCTCACCGTCGCCTACCGCTCCCCCCGTCTGGACCCTGTCACGATGTGGGAAGTCAGTGACGAATAGTAACAATAGAGCAGGAAAAGTAGTAAATCAAACCGTAAAGCAAACCGGAGTAACCACTGTGATGACCTGGATCTCCGCAGAGCTGTTGCGGTGCGTTGGGGTGGCCATTGGAGGCCTACGCGGTGTGCGGGAGGTGTTTGGGGCACGATTGGACACTAGTGTTGGACTTTGGACTTAAAATGGATCACGCGGGTGATCGGGGGACCCCGTCGGATGCTTAGAGGTGTTTTCGCACGAACCGGATATTGAGATTGGGCTCGGCGCGAAATTCGGATTGAAAATACCTTTCCGGGAGCCTCCGGCAAATTTTAGGATTTGAATTTGGCAAAACGGACGCCGGATTTGGAATCAGCGCGCGAAAACGGTCAAAACGGACTACCCACTTGTGAATTTTGTGCAAGGGTTACTGTTCACCGCCGGAACAGTAACTCCGGCGATCGCGCGAAAGGCAGGCGCTCGGGCAGGCGGCGCGCGGCCGTGGGCAGGCGCTGAGGGCGCGGGCAGGCGCGGCGGGGGCGCGGGCAGGCGGCCGGTCCACGCGGCGGCCGTGCACCGAGCGGGGTGCCACGTGGCACGATCTTGTTGGGTGGCTCACAGCACCCGGTCCACGGATCAATGTTGGTGCACGGTGGACCGACGGTAGGACACGTGGCGGCTTGTGATTGGTTCGGTTTTGTGCTCCCGGTCCACGCAAGGGGTGGAGCAGGTGTACGCGACGTGCGGGGTGCGCGGTTCACGGGCGGTGCACGGTGGTTGGGACCACGTGGCGCGCCTCCATTGGCGGGTTCACGTGCACCGGGCGCAGTGAAAATTTTTGGGGACACAGAGGGAATTATTTGAAAAGATTTTCTGGTTTTTCCTATTAATCCCATCCGAGGGCTCTTCAAGGGGGATTTTCGACCCCTTCGAGACCTCAGCTCGAAGGGGAGGTGAGAGGGAGATTTCTTCTCCTTCAAGAGGAGATTACACCTACCAAGTTTCAGATTTTCGGGTGGCACGGATTTCGAGATCTCGATTTTACGGCGCGGCGCGACGTTGCGTTTTCTGTGTTCTTCTTCGGCGCAGCAGCAGTGTTTTAGCTCCCCCGGCCTACCCCGAGCTCCTTTTTCTGTGATTTTTGCGCCGTTGGCTTCACGACAGGTAGGGCTTCATCTTTCATTTTGATCGCGCATTCTGATTTTGCTTCTTTGGCTCGGATCCCGAGGTAACAATGGTCCCCCTTTTTCTGTGAGGAATGTGAGGACAGCATCGGAGTATTTTGGCCATATCTTCGCGCACGAGCGTCTGATGGAGACGAGCTTATACAACTTTTTCATCTACAGATCGCAAGGAACGCGCTCGTATTTTTCTTGGAATTTTATGAGATTTATTTCGAGGTGAAAATCACTGTTTTCTCAGTGTACAGTGCGCAGTCTTTTTCCACAGTTTGTTGTTTGGATCACCACCTTGCCGGATTTTTATCTTGACTTACCGAACTCTGATTTGGGCGTGCAAGGTACCGTTGCGAAGCTAGCGACGCAAGGATCGCTGTGATATTTTTCTTGGAATTTTCTGGGCACTTTCTGCAGGTGATAATTTAACAGTTTCGAATCCGAGGTTGTATAAGAGCATTAATTGGGAGCCTAAGTGTAATTAGTGAGCTTTGTATTGTATCAGGAATATTACGGGTGTGCTAAAATGGTGGGAGCAAGGATTTGGAGTTTTTGGTATTTTCAGCTGTACGGATTGGGACAGTTGCACTTCAGGTGGGTGGTTGTTGCTTACCTCTATTTTGACATGCTCACTAGGAATATTAGAGTGACCCCTTTACTTGGACATCTTGATTAATCATAATCGGGGTTGGGTTATGCATGCCTGTGTGGGGATTGGGTTGCTATGTTAGCGTTTAACCTTGCATGTGGAATGGAATATTTATTTTGGACTATTTGATTATCCTGTTAGTGGTTGGTACTATTTGAGGATTTTATGACATGCATAGGTGGATAGTGATGCTTTATTATGGAACATGGATTATAGACATGTGTGGTTGGATAATGTTTTAGCATGATGGTTATATCTATGCGGAGCTATTAATTGTTACACATGTGGAACCACTATTGGACACCTTTTCCTTTATTTCCTTGAGAACACTTGCATGCTTGTATGGACATCTAGATAGGCCATCTTTTATCGCTACACTTTCATGCTGGAACTTGACTTAGGAGAAACCTTGTTTGCTTCTTTTCTCCTTTTCCTTAGTCAGGTGGTTCTTGTTGCTCGGGTTTGAGCAGGGGTTTGGGTTAGTGTAGCCGGGGGCCTGGATTGTGGATTATGGGTTTTGGCGGCGACCGCGGATATTGGGCGGTTGACCGGATGTCGGTTATAGGACATCGGTGATAGGGCATGATTATGGACTACGGGGTTTTGTGGCAACCGCGGATAGTAGGCGGTTGACCAGATGTCGGATGTGGGACATGATTGTGATTGTGGGTTATTCCGGCTACCGCGGATATTGGGCGGTTGACCGGAGGTCGGTTGTTAAACCTGGTCGTGGATTTTGGGGTATTGCGGCAATCGCGGATTTTGGGCGATTGACCGAATGGTTACTTTTGCATCTGATTGGGAATCAGTTTTCTTTTAGTGGAGGGTTGTGTTCCACTGGGGCTTTATTGTTGTGATCCAGTCCTGCTTTTATCACACCGGCGCGGTTATTGCCCGGTGATGCTTTCCTCGTGTGGGTCGCTCCCCTCGAGTTCCCCTCCGGAGGCCGGGGTCGGACAGTTATTGACGGTTTTGCTATCACATCGGCGCGGCTTTTTGCCCGATGATGAGGGCGGCAGCAGGAGTTTTGCTATCACATCGGCGCGGCTTTCTTGCCCGATGATGAGGGCGGTACAGATTGGGTTCATCTGGGATGGTTGGTTATTGTTTCTTATGGTTATTCCAGTCTAGGACTGCATTTTAGAGGCATAGTAGTGGTAGATCTCCCTTTTTCAGCAGTTTCATTTCTTACCACTCTTCTTTCCTTTTCGCCTCTGGTAGACCTAGTGGGTGCGTCAGAGTTTGAGGTTTTACCCACTAGGGGAGGCTACTGGTTTACTAGTAGTTCTCACCCCCATTCTTCTTTCCTCTTTTTCTTCTTCCTTGTTTTGCAGAGTCTTCTGCGGGTGCTACTGGACTTTCAGTGGCGGGTCGAGGAGAGAGGACGGCTGTGTAGATAGATCTCGAGGCAGGATGAGCGTGTTAGCTGGACTGTTGGTGTACCCAGGTTTTCCTCAGACGGTTGTACTTTCACTTTTGGGACTGGCTTTTGCCAGCAGGTTGTATTTATTTATTGTGAGCTGGGAGAGACTGATGTATCATTTATACAGATGTATTGTATTTTATTTCCAGCTTCAGTCTGAGATGTATTAGTTTTAGTTCAGCTCTGTTTTTATTGCTCATTTATTATTATCTCTTATATATCTGAGCAGGTTTGGCGCTTCGTGTACGCGGGAAATACCGTGTGCACGGCGGATCTGTAGACGGGCCCGGGTTCTGGTTTACACCCGGGGCGTGACAGATTAGGTGGTATCAGAGCTTAGGGATAGGTCAGTTGGGACTTAGGAAACCCTAGGCTTTTGGGCGGACCCTAGGATGTTAGTGCGTGAGAGACGCGACATTTTGCGAAAGTCGATGATTTATTTATTTGACTCTTCCTGTGAGTGAAGAGGGATCGACATATCCTATTTTTGTTGGACAGTTATGTTGGCTGCAGACAACATAAAGTTACAAAAATAGGGGGATGTCTTTGACTTTCGCTAGATTGGGTCGAGTGTTGGGGTGTGCTGATTTGCGGTTTTGTCGTGGTGAGCGGTGTCTCCCCGACGTTGGGCCCTGACCCGGGTGCACCTTGGTGCGGCAGTTGGGTCTGGGCTGGTTGTTTCGGGCCGGATACCCAGATTGGGGTCTGAGAGCTCCGGACCCGAAGGGTAGTAGTGTTGGGTGGCAGATCGGCATTGCAGTGACACAGTTGTCGGAGCAGCGCAGTGGCACAGTTGTCGGAGTAGCGAGTAGCCCCCTCCGTGCCGACGTTTAGTGTTGAGGCACCGAGGCAGGGTGGATAGTTGACAGCGGGAAAGCTGTGGGATTGCGTTGAAAGAGTGAGCCAATTTTGGCGGATGAGTCGCCCCGATTTGTGGGATTGAGAATGGAGCCTTTGGAGGCAGGGTCTTGTTCGGTGGGGGATTGAGAGTACTAGGGACGCCTCATTGGAGTAGGCGCCGGGTATGGAGCGTGGCATTGTAGTTCCTTTGGATTGGGGGGATCTGCCGCCTGAGGTGAGTTCGGATTGAGGCGCTTGGCGCCGGGTGTTGGAGGACAGGTCAGTCGAATGAGGCATTCCCGATTTCTTTTTCCAGGATAGTGGATTTTTGAGACCGTCAGAGCACTTAGATTCCAGCGGCCAGTGTGGCGGTGGGTTTGAATTGTTCCAGGCTCTTGGGTTCGTATCTTTCGATACGAGGGGTTTTCCCTTCTTGGTGGGTAGTGTTTGGCTTCAGTGCTTTGGGTTAGGGGTAGGACGGTTACCTGGTGTTCGGGAGGTCGTATTCCCTATCTTTTGCACCTGGGGGGAGTGTCGTGGGTCCTGCCCGGTGCGGTTGAGTCCTTGGTTGTACCTGTAGGCCTGATGGTCTTGACCCAGTTGTTGGGCTTGGTTTGGTACTTAGGACGGTTAGGCTGGCTCGGTTTTCTTTTTTCTTCTCGCGGCAGCTGCTTATGCTGCGAGGACGGTTTTCGTGGGAGCCAGGCCCGGAGGTGTTGGTGTACTTGGTTTGCTTGAGAGTATCTTCGCCTCTTTGGTTTTGACTTTGTGAGCGAGGCGGATGTCTCGTAGTGGGTGAGTAGCCTTTTGGCTGGTGTGTTTGAGGGATCTGCGGCGGCACCAGGACTTGGAGATACCTTTTTGGTTGTGAGTTCCTAGCTGTTCTCCTATCGGAGTTGTTTGGCATGACACCAGTTTGGGAGTTGAGGACCCAACTCCAGGATTTGATGTTTTGGAATTATGTCAGGCCAAGTGTGGCACCTCTGGGGGCGCCGGTGCTATTCGAGTTGTGGAAGGTCGGTTCACTTCGGCTTGGTGAGGACCCGTAAGAATTTGATAAAGTGATCATCGGGAGCTGGCACCCTTCTGTCAAGCTTGGAGGATTTGTTTTACCAGCTGCAAGGGTATTGGATCTTCGCGAAGATTGATTTGCAATCTGGTTCTCTTGACTGCTTATGGCTGTGTGCTGATGCCGAAGAGTTGGGGGAATTGCTTTTACATCCCGACGGTTTTAGATTAGAGATCAGAGGTTACGGGACCAGTTGGGGGACTTATATCGGGTGCCTCGGGAGTACCGAGGTACTTGGCTCGAGCTGGGTGTTGTTGGACTTGTGGTTGGATTTTCTGAGGCCTTAGCGGGGACAGATGCTTGTACCGATGCAGATTACCTGATGGCCGAGCAGTTAGCCCAGCTGTACCTAGTTGAGGTGGCGTGGTCCTCTGGAGTGTTCTCCTTTGTTTCGTTCTGGTTAGAGACCCAAGGATTGCATCGCGTCTCTGGATGAGGTATTTGGTAGTTTTGGGAGCTTGAGTGGTGGATGACTGGTTATTTACCCCCCTGTCGGTTGAGATTCCGTGTTGAGGAATGACTTTAGTTTCGAGGACGAAACTTTCTTTTAGTGGGGGAGGATGTGATGACCTGGATCTCCGCAGAGCTGTTGCGGTGCGTTGGGGTGGCCATTGGAGGCCTACGCGGTGTGCGGGAGGTGTTTGGGGCACGATTGGACACTAGTGTTGGACTTTGGACTTAAAATGGATCACGTGGGTGATCGGGGGACCCCGTCGGATGCTTAGAGGTGTTTTCGCGCGAACCGGATATTGAGATTGGGCTCGGCGCGAAATTCGGATTGAAAATACCTTTCCGGGAGCCTCCGGCAAATTTTAGGATTGGAATTTGGCAAAACGGACGCCGGATTTGGAATCAGCGCGCGAAAACGGTCAAAACGGACTACCCACTTGTGAATTTTGTGCAAGGGTTACTGTTCACCGCCGGAACAGTAACTCCGGCGATCGCCGGCGGCGGCGGGCAGCGGCGGAAGGCGGCGGAGGGCGCTCGGGCAGGCGGCGCGCGGCCGCGGGCAGGCGCTGAGGGCGCGGGCAGGCGCGGCGGGGGCGCGGGCAGGCGGCCGGTCCACGCGGCGGGCGTGCACCGAGCGGGGTGCCACGTGGCACGATCTTGTTGGGTGGCTCACAGCACCCGGTCCACGGATCAATGTTGGTGCACGGTGGACCGACGGTAGGACACGTGGCGGCTTGTGATTGGTTCGGTTTTGTGCTCCCGGTCCACGCAAGGGGTGGAGCAGGTGTACGCGACGTGCGGGGTGCGCGGTTCACGGGCGGTGCACGGTGGTTGGGACCACGTGGCGCGCCTCCATTGGCGGGTTCACGTGCACCGGGCGCAGTGAAAATTTTTGGGGACACAGAGGGAATTATTTGAAAAGATTTTCTGGTTTTTCCTATTAATCCCATCCGAGGGCTCTTCAAGGGGGATTTTCGACCCCTTCGAGACCTCAGCTCGAAGGGGAGGTGAGAGGGAGATTTCTTCTCCTTCAAGAGGAGATTACACCTACCAAGTTTCAGATTTTCGGGTGGCACGGATTTCGAGATCTCGATTTTACGGCGCGGCGCGACGTTGCGTTTTCTGTGTTCTTCTTCGGCGCAGCAGCAGTGTTTTAGCTCCCCCGGCCTACCCCGAGCTCCTTTTTCTGTGATTTTTGCGCCGTTGGCTTCACGACAGGTAGGGCTTCATCTTTCATTTTGATCGCGCATTCTGATTTTGCTTCTTTGGCTCGGATCCCGAGGTAACAATGGTCCCCCTTTTTCTGTGAGGAATGTGAGGACAGCATCGGAGTATTTTGGCCATATCTTCGCGCACGAGCGTCTGATGGAGACGAGCTTATACAACTTTTTCATCTACAGATCGCAAGGAACGCGCTCGTATTTTTCTTGGAATTTTATGAGATTTATTTCGAGGTGAAAATCACTGTTTTCTCAGTGTACAGTGCGCAGTCTTTTTCCACAGTTTGTTGTTTGGATCACCACCTTGCCGGATTTTTATCTTGACTTACCGAACTCTGATTTGGGCGTGCAAGGTACCGTTGCGAAGCTAGCGACGCAAGGATCGCTGTGATATTTTTCTTGGAATTTTCTGGGCACTTTCTGCAGGTGATAATTTAACAGTTTCGAATCCGAGGTTGTATAAGAGCATTAATTGGGAGCCTAAGTGTAATTAGTGAGCTTTGTATTGTATCAGGAATATTACGGGTGTGCTAAAATGGTGGGAGCAAGGATTTGGAGTTTTTGGTATTTTCAGCTGTACGGATTGGGACAGTTGCACTTCAGGTGGGTGGTTGTTGCTTACCTCTATTTTGACATGCTCACTAGGAATATTAGAGTGACCCCTTTACTTGGACATCTTGATTAATCATAATCGGGGTTGGGTTATGCATGCCTGTGTGGGGATTGGGTTGCTATGTTAGCGTTTAACCTTGCATGTGGAATGGAATATTTATTTTGGACTATTTGATTATCCTGTTAGTGGTTGGTACTATTTGAGGATTTTATGACATGCATAGGTGGATAGTGATGCTTTATTATGGAACATGGATTATAGACATGTGTGGTTGGATAATGTTTTAGCATGATGGTTATATCTATGCGGAGCTATTAATTGTTACACATGTGGAACCACTATTGGACACCTTTTCCTTTATTTCCTTGAGAACACTTGCATGCTTGTATGGACATCTAGATAGGCCATCTTTTATCGCTACACTTTCATGCTGGAACTTGACTTAGGAGAAACCTTGTTTGCTTCTTTTCTCCTTTTCCTTAGTCAGGTGGTTCTTGTTGCTCGGGTTTGAGCAGGGGTTTGGGTTAGTGTAGCCGGGGGCCTGGATTGTGGATTATGGGTTTTGGCGGCGACCGCGGATATTGGGCGGTTGACCGGATGTCGGTTATAGGACATCGGTGATAGGGCATGATTATGGACTACGGGGTTTTGTGGCAACCGCGGATAGTAGGCGGTTGACCAGATGTCGGATGTGGGACATGATTGTGATTGTGGGTTATTCCGGCTACCGCGGATATTGGGCGGTTGACCGGAGGTCGGTTGTTAAACCTGGTCGTGGATTTTGGGGTATTGCGGCAATCGCGGATTTTGGGCGATTGACCGAATGGTTACTTTTGCATCTGATTGGGAATCAGTTTTCTTTTAGTGGAGGGTTGTGTTCCACTGGGGCTTTATTGTTGTGATCCAGTCCTGCTTTTATCACACCGGCGCGGTTATTGCCCGGTGATGCTTTTATTACACCGGGAGAGACTGATGTATCATTTATACTGATGTATTGTATTTATTTCCAGCTTCAGTCTGAGATGTATTAGTTTTAGTTCAGCTCTGTTTTTTTGCTCATTTATTATTATCTCTTATATATCTGAGCAGGTTTGGCGCTTCGTGTACGCGGGAAATACCGTGTGCACGGCGGATCTGTAGACGGGCCCGGGTTCTGGTTTACACCCGGGGCGTGACAACCACCCTCCCAAGCGTGGAGAGATAACCTGTGCCCCTGTATCCTGCAATACCCGGCCCCGTCGGACAACTAAACCGACGGGCCGTACCGTACCTGTAATACCTGGCCCCGTCGGACAACTAAACCGACGGGCCGTGCCGTACCTGTAACAAACCCGACCACGTCGGACAACTAAACCGACGGGTCGCACCGTACCTGCAAACACCCGACCACGTCGGACAACTAAACCGACGGGTCGCACCGCTCGCACCTCGGCGCCTCAACCCCGCAACTAATAAGGGGCCCCCACTACGTCACCTCGTGGGTATACACGGGTCATAAACCGCTTTTCCGAAAAAGCGCACCCTTAGCGGTGGCCAAACCGCAGGTGCGCGTGCTGCAGCCTCGAGCAAAGTAACCATAACCACAACCATGTTAGCATCATAATGTATACTCAAGAGCAAACAATAACCGCTATCCCGGTAGCAACATGATTCATGAACAAGAGTAAAATGGTGACATGTGAAATCTAAAGTACCCCTAACATATATAATCAGGAGTAGAACAGTAACATGTAATATCAAGAGTGAAACGGTAACATGTAATATCGAAGGTAAAACGATAACACGTAATATCAAAAGTAAAACGATAACATGTAATATCAAGAATAAAAGACTGCCGGAGACCGGCGCTAGACACCACAATAAAACCCCCATAATGAACCAAGTACCCAGAATGAGACCAACAATAATGAACCGAGTACACACCACATGATAATCATGACAGTAACGAGATTGTACATAAAGGGTTCTAAAGATGTACCCACCTGAAACGTGAAGAAGGTGTGCGGAAACATCAGTTAAAACGCTCCCACCTTGTGCCCGAAAAGAACTACAATAGAAGTATCGTTAATAACATCGTCGTGGTCAAAAACACTCAAAAACGGGGCAGAACGGGCCAAAAACGGGCCAAAACGGAGTTACCGGGCTTCCGGGCTGAAGAATGGTGCACGGAGCTAGGCGTGGACCGGGCTCATAGCATAGTGGGGGCGGCGCGCAGACCCGGCTCACCCCGGCGCGTGCACCAGGCAGTTTGGGCCGGGCTGGTGCACGCGCAGGGCGTGCACCGGGTGCATCCCCACCGGGGGCGGAGGCGCGCACCGGGTGCACGCTGGAGGCGTGCACCACGGTAGCGGGCCGGGCCGGCGCACAGCAGAGCGCGCACCGGGCTCACCTCAGCAGGGCCCGGTGGCGCGCACCGGGTGCACGCTGAAAGCGTGCACCGCGGTGAGCGGGCCGGGCTGGAGCATCACCCGTGGGCCAGGCGGTGCAGCGGGGTTCACGACGGAAGCGCCGATTCCGTGCGCCGGGTGCACGCCTGGAGCGTGCACCGCGCGGCTGTGGATCGGGCTTCCGTGAACAGTAGCTCGCCGGAATTCGTTTTCTTCTCCGATTTCGCTGTCCGCGGCTCCGGTGATGACACAGCGAACACGGTAATTGCGGCGACGACCCCGTGGGCGTGATAACGGCGGCGGCGGCCTCCTGTTTGGCAATGGCGGCGGCGGCTTCCCGTTACCACAAAACCCCCGCGACATGGGACACCCGACGATCACCACCCAACCCTCGACCCCACAGAAATTGCAAACCGGAAATCACACGATCACTTACCGATCCTGCGAGGAAGGGGAAAAAGGATCGTCCCTCTCGTCTCCAACGTAGGGCTCCCCGATCGATGGGTCCTCTATTCTTCCTTCTCCTTTCTCGATCGTTCGCCTAATTTCGAATTTTCGAAATTCGAAAGTCCCCCCCCTCCGTTCACGTTCTCGAAAGGAAAGAGACAAAATAACTAAAGGCTCGCACGGAAGGGTACTGTAAAAGTAAAATAAAATAAAATAAAATATCCTCCAAACCCTAGGTCCCGTTTTGACTCAGACTTCCTCAAAAATCGTGCAAAATACAATGCACGCATCTCGGTGCACTTTACGGTCACCGGGAGCTTTGAACCCCCATTCCGGAGATCCGTAAGTCCGCTTTCAAATCCGATCGCACCGCCGTTCATCATTTTGCGAGCTCTACCACCTAAAAATATCCACAAACCCCGACAGTCAACCCAGAAATTCTCGAACTTCAACCCCTCCTTAATCAACTGAAAAAAATTCGGTTAGGACCCAAGATGGAAAACCGGAAGGTCGAAGTACCATTACATAAATAAAATAACCCAATGACATAAACAGATGAGAATTCCGATCACAGCAGGTTCCCCGTCTGATCGCCTCGAAGAACGTGCCGGCCACTTAACACGAATTCCGATGCGCCACTCAAAAGCAAACGCTTTGACCCCCCATTCCGGGAGATCCGTAAGTCGGAATCCGAATCCGTTCGCTTTGCCGCCCTCCGTTCTTCGAGCTCAATCGCAGAAAAATACTAGCGGCCCCGGTCAGTCCATTGCAGAAAACGGTGGAAAGTTTTCCTACCAGTCCCGTCAAAATAAACGGGAGGTATACAAGGGCAAGGGAATGCCAGGACTCTACATCACTCACCACTAAAAAAAAGTTTCATCCTCAAAACTTAATCCTGGTCCGCAGCGAATAAAACTGATTAGCACTCCTCCATCTTTGACTCCCGTTCCTAAGTCGCTTCATGTTCCTCCTGGTTGCTCCACAGCCCCTTCCCATAGGGGATCGTCCGGTTGCGCAATCCCTTTTGTCCTCTCGTGCTACGGTCCGCACCGGTGTTCCGTCGAAGCTCAGGTCCTCTCTAAGCTCAAGGAAGTGACCATTCGTCACCCAAAGTCAAGTAGGCAGGTTCAGAGCACCTCTTCGTGAATCTGGTTCACTTGCTCGGACTGTCCGTCGGTCTAGAGGTGAAACGCCATGCAGAAGTGTGGTTTAGTCTCTAGGGCCTGTTGTAGTCCTTGCCAAAGGTTTGACACTAGCCGAGTGTCTCTAGTCCACATCCTACGGGTGGGTGGAAAAAGAGTCGATTTCGTCTGTCGATCCATTGTGACTCATACTGCATCATGCTCTTGATGCGATGCAGAAAACCCGTGATGAATTCCATGCTGATTCGCTCCCATTTCCACTCTGGTACCGGTAGAGATTGTAGTTTTCCCCGCTGAGCGTTGATGTTCGAACTTTACTTGTTAACCATCTAAACACCGGGCAGTGGACTGCATTTCATCCCCCTTTGGTTTAGTCCACCAACAATTCTGCTTTGAGGTCCTTGTACATCTTCGTGTCACCTGGATGCGCCGCATAGGGAGCGTAGTGCGCCTCGGACAGTATCTCTTTCTTCAACTCTGGCAGCTCGGGCACGCAATTTCGCCCTCGAAACGTATTGCGTCGCCCGCATGGTCCGGGGGGTCTTGTCTCGAATAAGCTGAGTCTGTGCACCTGTTTTCTGACCCTCCAGGATTTCTCTAATAGGGTTGGCTTGACCAACAAGGTACAACAGGTCGCGCGACCATATCGGTCCCGCTAAGTACTCGCGCTCAGCGATTTCCCCCCCCGATTTGACCTTTCCGGCTCTAAACATCCGCTACTACACTTGCCTTTCCCGGGGTGATACTGAATGGACAAGCCGAGTCCTTCAGTAACTCCAAGCAATACTTCTGCCGCAAAATCAAATCCTTATATGTGAACAAGACCTAAGACTCTGGCGATCCGAGCACACATCACGATGAACTCCAAAAGGTGGTGTCTCCAAGCCTTAAAACGAAGACGACTGCTGCCAGTTTCGGATCGTATGTCGGGCAGTTCCGCTCACATTCTCTCTGTGTTTCCCGTTGCCGACCCAATGTGCCCCAAAAGTACACTTCGCGAAGTCCGAACTCACATTCTTAAATTTAGCAAACAGCTTCTGGTCCCTGAGATTCCGGAGGAAAATCCGTAAGTGCCCCTCGCAGTCGATTAGAGAGGTCGTCAATCTCGGACTTGTTCTTCGCTGTAACTTTGCTTATCTCCCTACAGTCGATGCGTAGGCGTAGGCTTCCGTTCTTCTTTCGCACGAAGCGCACGGGTGCACCCCAAGGTGACACACTCGTCTGATGTGTTGGGTTTAGGTTAATAAGGATCTAATAGGGAAAAAACACCTAGAGGGGGGTGAATAGGTGTAAACAATAAACACTCAAAAAATCATTGTGCGATAAAACCCAATGCGGAAAAATAAAAGAACACACAAGATTTTTACGTGGAAAAACTCCAAACCGGAGTAAAAAACCACGGGACCGATAACACGGCGAAATCCACTAGAATTAACACACGTACAAGGTGATATAACGTACTCACAGACGACTCAACCTTTTACCATACGCTCCTAGTAGATCTTCTCCGCTCGCTCCACGACGCTTCTCGAATCCACGATCCGCGCCCAACGCTGAATCCACAGCGTCCAACGTCGAGTCCACGACGTCCAACCGAATCCACGGTCTTCACCCAATGGCACGCTTCGAATCCACGAACGCACCTCGCTCCGAATCCACGAGAGCGATAACACCTTGAATCCACAAGGCCACGCGAGTCCACGCGCCGATTTTGGGATAAATCGTTGTTTGTTTGGGTGGTGATGATCCGCCGAATACTTAGATTAAAGATAGATCGGAAATACCATCTAAGTATTCATTAGTTTGATTCTACTCAAGATATGAGTATGAAAACCTAGAATCAAACTAATCAATATAGATGAAGAACCATAGAATAGATCTAATGATTTCCGTTCTTCTCTATATATGTGGATTTTTCTTTTCGGCTATCTTTTCTCAATCAGCCGTTCTATTGCGGATGCCCTAGAAATGAAATGGTAGGGCTATTTATAGGTTAGAAACCCTAGGAAGAATATTCGGATCAAAAACAAACTTTTCTGGAAAGTTTTACCGACGGCGATCCGGATTGCAAAGCCACGATCCGGATTGCAGAAGCACAAAATACGATTTCCAGAAAATTGCTGTTCGGGATCCGGATCGAAAGCCACGATCCGGATCGTTCATACAGTTTTACCAGAAAAACATGTTCGGGATCCGGATTGCAATTCCTGATCCGGATCGAAGAAGCAAACAGGTAAAACTAGTGTTCGGGATCCGGATCAGAGAGTGCTGCGATCCGGATTGAACCAGTGTATGAACAAACACCTTTCGGGATCCGGATTGAAAGCCACGATCCGGATCCTGAACATGTCCCATGTCCAGTTTTTGATGAATAAGCAATTAAAACCTCTTCCAGGTGTTTCTACACTATAAGAAGTATTCGGATCATCAAAATTATTTAGTTAAACGTACCTGATCCTTTTGAATTCTTCTTTCTTGAGATTGAGGTATACGATCCGAAGTTTCTTCATCTTCAATCTTCAAGACTTAACACATTCACGAAATACGCCAACTCAAATTCCGTAACAATCTCCCCCTTTGGCGGTTTCGTGACAAAACACAAATCCACAAAGAAAATTCAAAAAGATATTTTTGTTGCTATCACCATACAACAAAAATTTACAAAAGAGTTCCAGAAATTAAAAACATGAGATAAACTCCTAGAACAGACTCTAGACTTAGACATCTGTAATCTCTGCACACAGAAAACATTCTTGACAAACAAATTCGTTAGATACCTCAAGAATTGGAGCATACAAAACCAAATACAGAGATAGAGTTTAGTCTCATCATGACATTTGAAAAATTCAGATATGTAAGAAAATAATAGTTAAAACCAACATATCTTCTAAACAGTCGAAAACCAAATGTCAAAGTATGTTAGTCCAACATCAACTTGTTAGTCATATTACATGCCCAAATAGTTAGTCGAATAGTTAGTATAGAAGCATGTCACAAATCACAAAAGAAAACCAAAGTTGAGTTGAGGTCATACTTACCTTGATATCATCGATATTCACAATCATTGTTCACATCATTCATTGTTCAGAGTTCTTTCTAACTCTCTCACTCTCTCCCCCTTTTTGTCACAAAACAAAGCCAAAACGTAGCATGGGCTACAATATGTAAGGAGAGTAACAAAAAAAATAGAGTTCTAAAAGTATGCACAAACTGAGAACTAAACTAAAAGTATCAAAAAGACTAATATCCTGCACAGAAAGAAGAAGAAAAGAGTCAAAAAAGGTCAGTCATCAGAATCTGAAACGTCAGAAGTAGTGCAACCCATGTTAGACAGTATCTTTTGCACTCGCTTGTCCATTGAATTTATCTTCTTTGTGATGGTAATGTGAGCTGCTGTCGTTAGTTCAAGCTCATTGGCAATCCTTTGTTGTTCCTTCAAAATTTGTTCCTGTTTGACAGATAGTCGGTGCTGTAACTTAAAAATCGAAGATAATGAAGCTTCATCATCATTGCCAGTTTCTCGTTGAGACGGTGAGGCCGAGGTGCCATCAGACGGCTTCTTCCCAACAACATGAGGTAATTTGTGAAGTGACTTCACAATTGTTGATTCATCGATCATTCCACAACTGTGCTGATATGATGTTGAGCTTACATCAATACCGAATTTTTGCAAGATCCTCATGATGATTAGAGGAAACGGAAGTCGCTCCAAGGGATGAGGATGCACAATGTACCTTGACATTCTATTCCAAATTATATAGGGAATATTCATGTTTAATCCAATAGCCTCAGAGGGGTGTCCTATCAGATATAGAAATAGCAGACGCTCCCATCTCACAACCTTTGTCTGCATGTTTGGCAGGATGTTATAGCATGTTATGAAGTTTAGAAACCGGTACTCCAGTCGTAGATGTTTGGATCTGATACTTTTGCCATCAGAGGATTGAGTCCCCTCCAGACAAATCCTGTCGACCACAGTTTGCCACAATGCACTTGTCAAGCTTTTTCCTTTCAAAAAGTTAACCCCTGATGTGCTAGATTCCATTCCAAGCACTTCACCAATTAACTGCGGTGTGATCTTGATCTTCATTCCTTGGATGTAGGTATAAAAATGCATAGACCCATTTTCATCCTCTTGAAGATGTCTCGCATTCGTGTAGAAGGTTCTCACACGATACAACAATATCCTAGAAGTTCAGGGAATCGGCAAACTTGAATAAGAGAGGCTTGTTCAATCAGTCTTCCAAATTCTGGTGAATGATTGCGAAGGGCTTCAATGTTGACATGACGTTCTCCGATGCATTCACGTCGTTCAAAAACTCGAAGTCGGTCAGTATTAACGACTACCTCTTCAATACGTGGCGGAGAGTCAGGAGCCATTGGTGTGTCAGCATTAGTGTCTCGTCGGAAACCATAACGTCGAGCAAGTCGTTTTCGTTTTATAGAGATAGTTGGAGCAGACATTGGAGCTTTCCAGTATTCATTGGTGCTTTCCCTTTTGGTTAGATTTGGTAGGCAATACCTCATCATCATCATCATCAGTCAGCATATCCCAGTGTACTTCATCAAGGTTCTTTTCAAGTTCTGTGTCACTTATAACTTCCACTTCTCCTTTTCGTTGAACTTTCTTGGCTCGCTTCAATTTGTTGGTTGGTCGAGTGAGTACCATCGTGACTAGTAGCAGAATCAACCAAGAGAATGCCATTGATTCTAGTGCTTCGAGTTTAAGAAAGTGTCCTGTGAAAACCAACTCAAGAACATATGAAAAATCGTCAATTTTGAAAAATTTGAAAACATTGTACATAGACAATCATAATCATATTGAGAAGCCAAGAATCAAATTAGTTTTCCAAAAAGAATTTTAAAAATAGATCAATCCCATGATTTACAGAAATTCCTCTTTTATGCCCTAAAACAGAATTTTCAGAAATCGAAGCCTAAAAACTCGTTAATCAAGTAGAATCCCAGCATAAAAGCAAAACTAATTGATCCAGAGTTCTTATTTCAAAAGAAATTTGATCAAAAACCATTCACAAACGAAAAAGATCCAAGATTTCAACTCACGTTTGATGAAAAACCATAAAAACCGAGTTTTGATCATGAAAACTTACTTGAATCCGAAGAACTTTGAGTTTTGAAGCACCAAGAAGCAAGAAATCTAGAGAGAGAAACTCTAGAGGCTTGAAAACCAGAGATTAGGGTAAAGAAATCAAGAATCTGTATGTTTCTATATAAACCCTAGCCGTGATCCGGATCGGCCGAGAATGTGATCCGGATCGGCTACCCGCAGGAAAAATCCTGCGTTCGGGATCCGGATCACTTGCCCCGATCCGGATCGGCTACACCTTTTTCTTCAGAAAAATTAGAAAAACACAATAAAATCCAGAAAAAGTATGTAAGCACTTTACCATGTCAACTTTAAACAAATGACATCGTTTCATACAACAAGAAATAGATTATGCAAAATCTATCAAAAATATCCAAAAATGAAACGAAGATTTACGAAAGTTAAAACACTTAAAGTTGAACAACTTCAATTACATCTATCCTGATCCTATGTGTAATGTCTTTATCAAATCATCAATTTCAGTAAAGAAAATGAAGTACCAAGATCAATAGATGTTTGAAATCCCAGATAAGTTAAATAATATATCTAGACAATCTGTTGAAGGAGTGGCTCTTTGAGCATCTTTTAAAAAAAATCCCACCTTATACCAACCATGAAATACGACTGAGTCAAGTATTTCAATATGAATTTCATCAACATTTTCAAAACAAAAATTTGCTTTTCATTCATGGAGTATCTTTTTCTTTCATTTTCTCCATGTGGTGGTAGTTTTCACACTCCTCATTGGGATGTAACTCTTTCCACATCTTTTGAGCATTTCACATTTCATTGACTCCCCCTCAATTGGCTATCAATTATTAATATATAAAGTATTCAACCAAACCATTGATCTCGAATTCATACTCGACTAAGCAATCAAATATGATAATGACTATACCAAGAGATCATTGAGAGAGAAATTGACTTTGATCACTTAAAGATGGTTTAATTAACGTAAATGATCATTGCAACATTGAAATATTATGACATCAAAACATAATAAATTTCTAAATGCATAAAAGGATGCAATTAAAGTCAATTATGATTTATGCTCAATTAGTGTGCTATGTACAGAACATAGATAAAGAACAAAACAAAAACAAGAACAAAAACAAAACCTAATCTAAGCAAAGGTTTCAAAAGAGTTATTTCAAGGAAAGCATGCCAATTGCTTTACGCAAGTGAATAAAACGTTTTTGATCCAAAGGTTTTGTTAAGATGTCGGCTAATTGATCCTCAGTTGAAATATATGACAGTTGAAGAATGTTTGATTCAACTAGCTCTCTAAGAAAATGATATCTAAGTTCAATATGTTTTGTTCTAGAGTGCAACACAGGGTTTTTAGAAATGTTAATAGCACTAGTGTTGTCACATAAAATGGTTACCGAAGATGTTGAAATCCGGAAATCGCTCAACACGCTCTTCATCCAAATCAATTGGGTTGAACAACTTCCCGCTGAAATGTACTCCGCTTCGGCAGTCGAGAGTGCTATGCAGTTCTGCTTAACTTGTAATCCAAGAAAATAATTCAATTCGCCCATCTGGACATCTCAAATTCGCTTTCCATGGTCTCCGCGAATTTAGAAGCATCATTATCTCTCGTTGCTCCAAAAACAATGTCATCAACATAGATTTGAGCAACTATGAAATTGTTTTGATAATGCTTCACAAAGAGAGTCCTGTCAGCTCCCCCTCGAGTGTAGCCCTTTTCCAAAAGGTGCTTTGTCAACCTTTCGTACCATGCTCGCGGTGCTTGTTTCAGACCGTAAAGAGCCTTTTTCAACGAAAAACATGGTTAGGTAGTTTATGATCCACAAAACCTTTCGGTTGAGCTACATAAACTTCCTCATTTAAAAATCCATTTAAAAAGGCGCTCTTAACGTCCATTTGAAATAATCTGATTTTAAAATGACAAGCGATCGCAAACAATATACGAATGGACTCGAGTCTAGCTACAGGGGCGAAGGTTTCATCAAAGTCTATACCTTCTACTTGAGAATAGCCTTGAGCAACTAACCTTGCTTTGTTCCTGATGATAGTACCTTCTTCGTTTTTCTTGTTCTTGAAGATCCATTTGGTACCTATCACATTGTGTTGCTTCGGAGGCTTCGTCAGTTCCCAGACTTTGTTTCGCTCAAATTGATGGAGCTCTTCCTGCATTGCTTTAATCCAATAATCATCTTGGAGAGCTTCATCAACATTCTTTGGTTCGATTTGAGATACATAGCATGCAAATCCGCAAACC